>OZ024775.1:6315945-6464386 GCA_964017025.1 Stenichneumon culpator
GCCTACAGCCGAAGCAATACGCAAATGATCGATTTCGATATAAAGCGTATTTGCATTCGATGGGGGCTTGCTTGGCTGCTCGAAACGCATGAATCTTGCGTATTCACATAAAATTAAGGCTTTTTGATCTCATATTACGAGCTGAAACACCTACAACCGAAGCAAAACGCTAATGTTCGATTTCGATATAAAGCGAATTTGCATTCGTTCGGGGCTTGTTTGGCAGCTCGAAACGCATGAATCTTGCGTATTCTCGTGAAACTAAGGCTTTTTGATCTTACATTACAAGCTGGAACACCTACAACCGAAGAAAGACTCTAATGTTCGATTTCGATATAAAGCGAATTTGCATTCGATAGGGGCTCGTTTGGCGGCCCAAAACGCACGAATCTTGCGTATTTACGTAAAATAAAGGCTTTTTGATATCATATTACAAGCTGGAACACCTAGAACCGAAGCAATACGCAAATGTTCGATTTCGACCTACAGCGAATTTGCATTCGATGGGGGCTTGTTTGGCGGCCCAAAACGCATGAATCTTGCGTGTTTACGTGAAACTAAAGCTTTTTGATCTTACATTACAAGCTGGAACACCTACAACCGAAGAAAAACTCTAATGTTCGATTTCGATATAAAGCGAATTTGCATTCAATGGGGACTCGTTTGGCGGCCCAAAACGAATGAATCTTGCGTGTTTACGTAAAACTAAGACTCCCGTAAAATTAAGGCTTTACGATATCATATTACGAACTGAAACACCTACTGTCGAAGCAAACCGCTAATGTTCGGTTTCGATATAATGCGGATTTGCATCCGATGGGGGCTTGTTTGGCGGCTCGAAACGCATGAATCTTGCGTATTTACGTGAAATTAAGGCCTTTTGATTTCATATTACGCGTTGGAATACTTACAACCAAAGCAATACGCAAATGTTCGATTTCGATCTAAAGCTAATTTGCATTCGATGGGGGCTTGGTTGGCGGCCCAAAGCGCATAAATCTTGCGTGTTTACGTGAAACTAAAACTTTCTGATCTTATATTTCGAGCTGGAACGCCTACAGCCGAAGAAATACGCAAATATTCGATTTCGATATAATGCGAATTCGCATTCGATGGGGGCTTGTTTGGCGGCCCAAAACGAATGAATCTTGCGTATTTACGTAAAATTAAGGCTTTTTGATCTCGTATTACGAGCTGGAAAGCCTACAACCGAAGCGAAACGCTAATGTTCGATTTCGATATAAAGCAAATTTGCATTCGATGAGGGCTCGTTAGGCATCTCGAAACGCATGAATCTTGCTTGTTTACGTAAAACTAAGGCATTTTGATATCATATTACGAGATGGAATACCTACAACCGAAGCAAAACGCTAATGTTCGATTTCGATGTAAAGCGAATTTGCATTCGATGAGGGCTCGTTTGACATCTCGTAACGCATAAATCTTGCTTGTTTACGTAAAAATAAGGCTTTTTGATATCATATTACGAGCTGAAACACCTACAACCGAAGCAAAACGCTAATGTTCGATTTCGATATAAAGCGAATTTGCATTCGTTGGGGGCTTGTTTGGCAGCTCGAAACGCATGAATCTTGCCTATTCTTGTGAATCTAAGGCTTTTTGATCTTAGATTACAAGCTGGAACACCTACAACCGAAGAAAAACTCTAATGTTCGATTTCGATATAAAGCGAATTTGCATTCGATGGGGGCTTGCTTGGCTGCTCGAAACGCATGAATCTTGCGTGTTTACGTAAAACTAAGACTCCCGTAAAATTAAGGCTTTTTAATCTCATATTAAGAACTGAAACACCTACAAGCGAAGCAAAACGCTAATGTTCGATTTCGATATAAAGTCAATTTGCATTCGATGGGAGCTTGTTTGGCGGCTCGAAACGTATGAATTTTGCGTATCTACATAAAACTAAGCGTTATTGACCTTATATTCCGAGTTGGTACGCCTACAGCTGAAGCAATACGTAAACTTTTGATTTCGATATAAAGCGTATTTGCATTCGATGGGGGCTCGTTTGGCAGCTCGTAACGCATGAATCTTGCGTTTTCTCGTAAAACTAAGGCTTTTTGTTCTTATATTACGAGCTGGAACGCCTACAACCGAAGCGAAACGCTAATATTCGATTTCGATATAAAGCAAATTTGCATTCGATGAGGGCTCGTTTGGCATCTCGAAACGCATGAATCTTGCTTGTTCTACGTAAAACTAAGGCATTTTGATATCATATTACGAGATGGAATACCTACAACCGAAGCAATACGCAAATGTTCGATTTCGATATAATGCGAATTTGCATCCGATGGAGGATCGTTTAGCATCTCGAAACTCATAAATCTTGCTTGTTTACGTAAAACTAAGACTCCCGTAAAATTAAGGCTTTTTGATCTCATATTGAGAACTGAAACACCTACAAGCGAAGCAAAACGCTAATGTTCGATTTCGATATAAAGTCAATTTGCATTCGATGGGAGCTTGTTTGGCGGCTCGAAACGTATGAATATTGCGTATTTACATAAAACTAAGCGTTTCTGATCTTATATTCCGAGTTGATACGCGTACAGCTGAAGCAATACGTAAACTTTTGATTTCGATATAAAGCGTATTTGCATTCGATGGGGATTCGTTTGGCGGTCCAAAACGCATAAATCTTGCGTGTTTACGTGAAACTAAGACTTTCTGATCTTATATTACGAGCTGGAACACCTACAACCGAAGAAAAACTCTAATGTTCGATTTCGATATAAAGCGAATTTGCATTCGATGGGGGCTCGTTTGGCGGCCCAAAACGCATGAATCTTGCGTGTTTACGTAAAACTAAGACTTTTTGATCTTATATTACGAGCTGGAACGCCTACAGCCGAAGCAATACGCAAATGTTCGATTTCGATATAAAGCGAATTTGCATTCGATGGGGGCTTGCTTGGCTGCTCGAAACGCATGAATCTTGCTTGTTTACGTAAAACTAAGGCATTTTGATATCATATTACGAGATGGAATACCTACAACCGAAGCAAAACGCTAATGTTCGATTTCGATGTAAAGCGAATTTGCATTCGTTGGGGGCTTGTTTGGCAGCTCGAAACGCATGAATCTTGCCTATTCTCGTGAATCTAAGGCTTTTTGATCTTACATTACAAGCTGGAACACCTACAACCGAAGAAAAACTCTAATGTTCGATTTCGATATAAAGCGAATTTGCATTCGATGAGGGCTCGTTTGAAATCTCGTAACGCATAAATCTTGCGTGTTTACGTGAAACTAAGACTTTCTGATCTTATATTTCGAGCTGGAACGCCTACAGCCGAAGAAATACGCAAATATTCGATTTCGATATAAAGCAAATTTGCATTCGATGAGGGCTCGTTTGGCATCTCGAAACGCATGAATCTTGCTTGTTTACGTAAAACTAAGGCATTTTGATATCATATTACGAGATGGAATACCTACAACCGAAGCAAAACGCTAATGTTCGATTTCGATGTAAAGCGAATTTGCATTCGTTGGGGGCTTGTTTGGCAGCTCGAAACGCATGAATCTTGCCTATTCTCGTGAATCTAAGGCTTTTTGATCTTACATTACAAGCTGGAACACCTACAACCGAAGAAAAACTCTAATGTTCGATTTCGATATAAAGCGAATTTGCATTCGATGAGGGCTCGTTTGAAATCTCGTAACGCATAAATCTTGCGTGTTTACGTGAAACTAAGACTTTCTGATCTTATATTACGAGCTGGAACACCTACAACCGAAGAAAAACTCTAATGTTCGATTTCGATATAAAGCGAATTTGCATTCGATGGGGGCTCGTTTGGCGGCCCAAAACGCATGAATCTTGCGTGTTTACGTAAAACTAAGACTTTTTGATCTTATATTACGAGCTGGAACGCCTACAGCCGAAGCAATACGCAAATGTTCGATTTCGATATAAAGCGAAGTTGCATTCGATGGGGGCTTGCTTGGCTGCTCGAAACGCATGAATCTTGCGTATTCACATAAAATTAAGGCTTTTTGATCTCATATTACAAGCTGGAACACCTAGAACCGAAGCAATACGCAAATGTTCGATTTCGACCTACAGCGAATTTGCATTCGATGGGGGCTTGTTTGGCGGCCCAAAACGCATGAATCTTGCGTGTTTACGTGAAACTAAAGCTTTTTGATCTTACATTACAAGCTGGAACACCTACAACCGAAGAAAAACTCTAATGTTCGATTTCGATATAAAGCGAATTTGCATTCAATGGGGACTCGTTTGGCGGCCCAAAACGAATGAATCTTGCGTGTTTACGTAAAACTAAGACTCCCGTAAAATTAAGGCTTTACGATCTCATATTACGAACTGAAACACCTACTGTCGAAGCAAACCGCTAATGTTCGGTTTCGATATAATGCGGATTTGCATCCGATGGGGGCTTGTTTGACGGCTCGAAACGCATGAATCTTGCGTATTTACGTGAAATTAAGGCTTTTTGATCTCGTATTACGAGCTGGAACGCCTACAACCGAAGCGAAACGCTAATGTTCGATTTCGATATAAAGCAAATTTGCATTCGATGAGGGCTCGTTTGGCATCTCGAAACGCATGAATCTTGCTTGTTTACGTAAAACTAAGGCATTTTGATATCATATTACGAGATGGAATACCTACAACCGAAGCAAAACGCTAATGTTCGATTTCGATGTAAGCGAATTTGCATTCGTTGGGGGCTTGTTTGGCAGCTCGAAACGCATGAATCTTGCCTATTCTCGTGAATCTAAGGCTTTTTGATCTTACATTACAAGCTGGAACACCTACAACCGAAGAAAAACTCTAATGTTCGATTTCGATATAAAGCGAATTTGCATTCGATGAGGGCTCGTTTGACATCTCGTAACGCATAAATCTTGCGTGTTTACGTGAAACTAAGACTTTCTGATCTTACATTACAAGCTGGAACACCTACAACCGAAGAAAAACTCTAATGTTCGCTTTCGATATAAAGCGAATTTGCATTCGATGGGGGATTGTTTGCCGGCCCAAAACGCATGAATCTTGCGTGTTTACGTAAAACTAAGACTCCCGTAAAATTAAGGCTTTTTAATCTCATATTAAGAACTGAAACACCTACAAGCGAAGCAACACGCTAATGTTCGATTTCGATATAAAGTCGATTTGCATTCGATGGGAGCTTGTTTGGCGGCTCGAAACGTATGAATATTGCGTATCTACATAAAACTAAGCGTTTTTGATCTTATATTCCGAGTTGGTACGCCTACAGCTGAAGCAATACGTAAACTTTTGATTTCGATATAAAGCGTATTTGCATTCGATGGGGGCTCGTTTGGCAGCTCGTAACGCATGAATCTTGCGTTTTCTCGTAAAACTAAGGCTTTTTGTTCTTATATTACGAGCTGGAACGCCTACAACCGAAGCGAAACGCTAATGTTCGATTTCGATATAAAGCAAATTTGCATTCGATGAGGGCTCGTTTGGCATCTCGAAACGCATGAATCTTGCTTGTTCTACGTAAAACTAAGGCATTTTGATATCATATTACGAGATGGAATACCTACAATCGAAGCAATACGCAAATGTTCGATTTCGATATAATGCTAATTTGCATCCGATGGAGGATCGTTTAGCATCTCGAAACTCATAAATCTTGCTTGTTTACGTAAAACTAAGACTCCCGTAAAATTAAGGCTTTTTGATCTCATATTGAGAACTGGAACACCTACAAGCGAAGCAAAACGCTAATGTTCGATTTCGATATAAAGTCAATTTGCATTCGATGGGAGCTTGTTTGGCGGCCCGAAACGTATGAATATTGCGTATTTACATAAAACTAAGCGTTTTTGATCTTATATTCCGAGTTGGTACGCCTACAGCTGAAGCAATACGTAAACTTTTGATTTCGATATAAAGCGTATTTGCATTCGATGGGGGCTCGTTTGGCGGTCCAAAACGCATAAATCTTGCGTGTTTACGTGAAACTAAGACTTTCTGATCTTATATTACGAGCTGGAACACCTACAACCGAAGAAAAACTCTAATGTTCGATTTCGATATAAAGCGAATTTGCATTCGATGGGGGCTCGTTTGGCGGCCCAAAACGCATGAATCTTGCGTGTTTACGTAAAACTAAGACTTTTTGATCTTATATTACGAGCTGGAACGCCTACAGCCGAAGCAATACGCAAATGTTCGATTTCGATATAAAGCGAATTTGCATTCGATGGGGGCTTGCTTGGCTGCTCGAAACGCATGAATCTTGCGTATTCACATAAAATTAAGGCTTTTTGATCTCATATTACGAGCTGAGCCACCTACAACCGAAGCAAAACGCTAATGTTCGATTTCGATATAACGCGAATTTGCATTCGTTCGGGGCTTGTTTGGCAGCTCGAAAAGCATTAATCTTGCGTATTCTCGTGAAACTAAGGCTTTTTGATCTTACATTACAAGCTGGAACACCTACAACCGAAGAAAAACTCTAATGTTCGATTTGGATATAAAGCGAATTTGCATTCGATAGGTGCTCGTTTGGCGGCCCAAAACGCACGAATCTTGCGTATTTACGTAAAATAAAGGCTTTTTGATATCATATTACAAGCTGGAACACCTAGAACCGAAGCAATACGCAAATGTTCGATTTCGACCTACAGCGAATTTGCATTCGATGGGGGCTTGTTTGGCGGCCCAAAACGCATGAATCTTGCGTGTTTACGTGAAACTAAAGCTTTTTGATCTTACATTACAAGCTGGAACACCTACAACCGAAGAAAAACTCTAATGTTCGATTTCGATATAAAGCGAATTTGCATTCAATGGGGACTCGTTTGGCGGCCCAAAACGAATGAATCTTGCGTGTTTACGTAAAACTAAGACTCCCGTAAAATTAAGGCTTTACGATATCATATTACGAACTGAAACACCTACTGTCGAAGCAAACCGCTAATGTTCGGTTTCGATATAATGCGGATTTGCATCCGATGGGGGCTTGTTTGGCGGCTCGAAACGCATGAATCTTGCGTATTTACGTGAAATTAAGGCCTTTTGATTTCATATTACGCGTTGGAATACTTACAACCAAAGCAATACGCAAATGTTCGATTTCGATCTAAAGCTAATTTGCATTCGATGGGGGCTTGGTTGGCGGCCCAAAGCGCATAAATCTTGCGTGTTTACGTGAAACTAAAACTTTCTGATCTTATATTTCGAGCTGGAACGCCTACAGCCGAAGAAATACGCAAATATTCGATTTCGATATAATGCGAATTCGCATTCGATGGGGGCTTGTTTGGCGGCCCAAAACGAATGAATCTTGCGTATTTACGTAAAATTAAGGCTTTTTGATCTCGTATTACGAGCTGGAAAGCCTACAACCGAAGCGAAACGCTAATGTTCGATTTCGATATAAAGCAAATTTGCATTCGATGAGGGCTCGTTTGGCATCTCGAAACGCATGAATCTTGCTTGTTTACGTAAAACTAAGGCATTTTGATATCATATTACGAGATGGAATACCTACAACCGAAGCAAAACGCTAATGTTCGATTTCGATGTAAAGCGAATTTGCATTCGATGAGGGCTCGTTTGACATCTCGTAACGCATAAATCTTGCTTGTTTACGTAAAAATAAGGCTTTTTGATATCATATTACGAGCTGAAACACCTACAACCGAAGCAAAACGCTAATGTTCGATTTCGATATAAAGCGAATTTGCATTCGTTGGGGGCTTGTTTGGCAGCTCGAAACGCATGAATCTTGCCTATTCTTGTGAATCTAAGGCTTTTTGATCTTAGATTACAAGCTGAAACACCTACAACCGAAGAAAAACTCTAATGTTCGATTTCGATATAAAGCGAATTTGCATTCGATGGGGGCTTGCTTGGCTGCTCGAAACGCATGAATCTTGCGTGTTTACGTAAAACTAAGACTCCCGTAAAATTAAGGCTTTTTAATCTCATATTAAGAACTGAAACACCTACAAGCGAAGCAAAACGCTAATGTTCGATTTCGATATAAAGTCAATTTGCATTCGATGGGAGCTTGTTTGGCGGCTCGAAACGTATGAATTTTGCGTATCTACATAAAACTAAGCGTTATTGATCTTATATTCCGAGTTGGTACGCCTACAGCTGAAGCAATACGTAAACTTTTGATTTCGATATAAAGCGTATTTGCATTCGATGGGGGCTCGTTTGGCAGCTCGTAACGCATGAATCTTGCGTTTTCTCGTAAAACTAAGGCTTTTTGTTCTTATATTACGAGCTGGAACGCCTACAACCGAAGCGAAACGCTAATGTTCGATTTCGATATAAAGCAAATTTGCATTCGATGAGGGCTCGTTTGGCATCTCGAAACGCATGAATCTTGCTTGTTCTACGTAAAACTAAGGCATTTTGATATCATATTACGAGATGGAATACCTACAACCGAAGCAATACGCAAATGTTCGATTTCGATATAATGCGAATTTGCATCCGATGGAGGATCGTTTAGCATCTCGAAACTCATAAATCTTGCTTGTTTACGTAAAACTAAGACTCCCGTAAAATTAAGGCTTTTTGATCTCATATTGAGAACTGAAACACCTACAAGCGAAGCAAAACGCTAATGTTCGATTTCGATATAAAGTCAATTTGCATTCGATGGGAGCTTGTTTGGCGGCTCGAAACGTATGAATATTGCGTATTTACATAAAACTAAGCGTTTCTGATCTTATATTCCGAGTTGGTACGCGTACAGCTGAAGCAATACGTAAACTTTTGATTTCGATATAAAGCGAATTTGCATTCGATGGGGGCTCGTTTGGCGGCCCAAAACGCATGAATCTTGCGTGTTTACGTAAAACTAAGACTTTTTGATCTTATATTACGAGCTGGAACGCCTACAGCCGAAGCAATACGCAAATGTTCGATTTCGACCTACAGCGAATTTGCATTCGATGGGGGCTTGTTTGGCGGCCCAAAACGCATGAATCTTGCGTGTTTACGTGAAACTAAAGCTTTTTGATGTTACATTACAAGCTGGAACACCTACAACCGAAGAAAAACTCTAATGTTCGATTTCGATATAAAGCGAATTTGCATTCAATGGGGACTCGTTTGGCGGCCCAAAACGAATGAATCTTGCGTGTTTACGTAAAACTAAGACTCCCGTAAAATTAAGGCTTTACGATCTCATATTACGAACTGAAACACCTACTGTCGAAGCAAACCGCTAATGTTCGGTTTCGATATAATGCGGATTTGCATCCGATGGGGGCTTGTTTGGCGGCTCGAAACGCATGAATCTTGCGTATTTACGTGAAATTAAGGCTTTTTGATCTCGTATTACGAGCTGGAACGCCTACAACCGAAGCGAAACGCTAATGTTCGATTTCGATATAAAGCAAATTTGCATTCGATGAGGGCTCGTTTGGCATCTCGAAACGCATGAATCTTGCTTGTTTACGTAAAACTAAGGCATTTTGATATCATATTACGAGATGGAATACCTACAACCGAAGCAAAACGCTAATGTTCGATTTCGATGTAAAGCGAATTTGCATTCGTTGGGGATTGTTTGGCAGCTCGAAACGCATGAATCTTGCCTATTCTCGTGAATCTAAGGCTTTTTGATCTTACATTACAAGCTGGAACACCTACAACCGAAGAAAAACTCTAATGTTCGATTTCGATATAAAGCGAATTTGCATTCGATGAGGGCTCGTTTGACATCTCGTAACGCATAAATCTTGCTTGTTTACGCAAAAATAAGGCTTTTTGATATCATATTACGAGCTGAAACACCTACAACCGAAGCAAAACGCTAATGTTCGATTTCGATATAAAGCGAATTTGCATTCGTTGGGGGCTTGTTTGGCAGCTCGAAACGCATGAATCTTGCCTATTCTCGTGAATCTAAGGCTTTTTGATCTTACATTACAAGCTGGAACACCTACAACCGAAGAAAAACTCTAATGTTCGATTTCGATATAAAGCGAATTTGCATTCGATGGGGGCTTGTTTGACGGCCCAAAACGCATGAATCTTGCGTGTTTACGTAAAACTAAGACTCCCGTAAAATTAAGGCTTTTTAATCTCATATTAAGAACTGAAACACCTACAAGCGAAGCAAAACGCTAATGTTCGATTTCGATATAAAGTCGATTTTCATTCGATGGGAGCTTGTTTGGCGGCTCGAAACGTATGAATATTGCGTATCTACATAAAACTAAGCGTTTTTGATCTTATATTCCGAGTTGGTACGCCTACGGCTGAAGCAATACGTAAACTTTTGATTTCGATATAAAGCGTATTTGCATTCGATGGGGGCTCGTTTGGCAGCTCGTAACGCATGAATCTTGCGTTTTCTCGTAAAACTAAGGCTTTTTGTTCTTATATTACGAGCTGGAACGCCTACAACCGAAGCGAAACGCTAATGTTCGATTTCGATATAAAGCAAATTTGCATTCGATGAGGGCTCGTTTGGCATCTCGAAACGCATGAATCTTGCTTGTTCTACGTAAAACTAAGGCATTTTGATATCATATTACGAGATGGAATACCTACAACCGAAGCAATACGCAAATGTTCGATTTCGATATAATGCGAATTTGCATCCGATGGGGGCTTGCTTGGCTGCTCGAAACGCATGAATCTTGCGTATTCACATAAAATTAAAACTTTTTGATCTCATATTACGAGCTGAAACACCTACAACCAAAGCAAAACGCTAATGTTCGATTTCGATATAAAGCGAATTTGCATTCGTTCGGGGCTTGTTTGGCAGCTCGAAACGCATGAATCTTGCGTATTCTCGTGAAACTAAGGCTTTTTGATCTTACATTACAAGCTGGAACACCTACAACCGAAGAAAGACTCTAATGTTCGATTTCGATATAAAGCGAATTTGCATTCGATAGGGGCTCGTTTGGCGGCCCAAAAAGCACGAATCTTGCGTATTTACGTAAAATAAAGGCTTTTTTATATCATATTACTAGCTGGAACACCTACAACCGAAGAAAAACTCTAATGTTCGATTTCGATATAAAGCGAATTTGCATTCAATGGGGACTCGTTTGGCGGCCCAAAACGCATGAATCTTGCGTATTTACGTAATATAAAGACTTTTTGATCTTATATTACGAGCTGAAACACCTACAACCGAAGAAAAACTCTAATGTTCGATTTCGATATAAAGCGAATTTGCATTCAATGGGGACTCGTTTGGCGGCCCAAAACGAATGAATCTTGCGTGTTTACGTAAAACTAAGACTCCCGTAAAATTAAGGCTTTACGATCTCATATTACGAACTGAAACACCTACTGTCGAAGCAAACCGCTAATGTTCGGTTTCGATATAATGCGGATTTGCATCCGATGTGGGCTTGTTAGGCGGCTCGAAACGCATGAATCTTGCGTATTTACGTGAAATTAAGGCTTTTTGATTTCATATTACGCGTTGGAATACTTACAACCAAAGCAATACGCAAATGTTCGATTTCGATCTAAAGCGAATTGGCATTCGATGGGGGCTTGGTTGGCGGCCCAAAGCGCATAAATCTTGCGTGTTTACGTGAAACTAAAACTTTCTGATCTTATATTTCGAGCTGGAACGCCTACAGCCGAAGAAATACGCAAATGTTCGATTTGGATATAAAGCGAATTTGCATTCGATAGGTGCTCGTTTGGCGGCCCAAAACGCACGAATCTTGCGTATTTACGTAAAATAAAGGCTTTTTGATATCATATTACAAGCTGGAACACCTAGAACCGAAGCAATACGCAAATGTTCGATTTCGACCTACAGCGAATTTGCATTCGATGGGGGCTTGTTTGGCGGCCCAAAACGCATGAATCTTGCGTGTTTACGTGAAACTAAAGCTTTTTGATCTTACATTACAAGCTGGAACACCTACAACCGAAGAAAAACTCTAATGTTCGATTTCGATATAAAGCGAATTTGCATTCAATGGGGACTCGTTTGGCGGCCCAAAACGAATGAATCTTGCGTGTTTACGTAAAACTAAGACTCCCGTAAAATTAAGGCTTTACGATATCATATTACGAACTGAAACACCTACTGTCGAAGCAAACCGCTAATGTTCGGTTTCGATATAATGCGGATTTGCATCCGATGGGGGCTTGTTTGGCGGCTCGAAACGCATGAATCTTGCGTATTTACGTGAAATTAAGGCCTTTTGATTTCATATTACGCGTTGGAATACTTACAACCAAAGCAATACGCAAATGTTCGATTTCGATCTAAAGCTAATTTGCATTCGATGGGGGCTTGGTTGGCGACCCAAAGCGCATAAATCTTGCGTGTTTACGTGAAACTAAAACTTTCTGATCTTATATTTCGAGCTGGAACGCCTACAGCCGAAGAAATACGCAAATATTCGATTTCGATATAATGCGAATTCGCATTCGATGGGGGCTTGTTTGGCGGCCCAAAACGAATGAATCTTGCGTATTTACGTAAAATTAAGGCTTTTTGATCTCGTATTACGAGCTGGAAAGCCTACAACCGAAGCGAAACGCTAATGTTCGATTTCGATATAAAGCAAATTTGCATTCGATGAGGGCTCGTTTGGCATCTCGAAACGCATGAATCTTGCTTGTTTACGTAAAACTAAGGCATTTTGATATCATATTACGAGATGGAATACCTACAACCGAAGCAAAACGCTAATGTTCGATTTCGATGTAAAGCGAATTTGCATTCGATGAGGGCTCGTTTGACATCTCGTAACGCATAAATCTTGCTTGTTTACGTAAAAATAAGGCTTTTTGATATCATATTACGAGCTGAAACACCTACAACCGAAGCAAAACGCTAATGTTCGATTTCGATATAAAGCGAATTTGCATTCGTTGGGGGCTTGTTTGGCAGCTCGAAACGCATGAATCTTGCCTATTCTTGTGAATCTAAGGCTTTTTGATCTTAGATTACAAGCTGGAACACCTACAACCGAAGAAAAACTCTAATGTTCGATTTCGATATAAAGCGAATTTGCATTCGATGGGGGCTTGCTTGGCTGCTCGAAACGCATGAATCTTGCGTGTTTACGTAAAACTAAGACTCCCGTAAAATTAAGGCTTTTTAATCTCATATTAAGAACTGAAACACCTACAAGCGAAGCAAAACGCTAATGTTCGATTTCGATATAAAGTCAATTTGCATTCGATGGGAGCTTGTTTGGCGGCTCGAAACGTATGAATTTTGCGTATCTACATAAAACTAAGCGTTATTGATCTTATATTCCGAGTTGGTACGCCTACAGCTGAAGCAATACGTAAACTTTTGATTTCGATATAAAGCGTATTTGCATTCGATGGGGGCTCGTTTGGCAGCTCGTAACGCATGAATCTTGCGTTTTCTCGTAAAACTAAGGCTTTTTGTTCTTATATTACGAGCTGGAACGCCTACAACCGAAGCGAAACGCTAATATTCGATTTCGATATAAAGCAAATTTGCATTCGATGAGGGCTCGTTTGGCATCTCGAAACGCATGAATCTTGCTTGTTCTACGTAAAACTAAGGCATTTTGATATCATATTACGAGATGGAATACCTACAACCGAAGCAATACGCAAATGTTCGATTTCGATATAATGCGAATTTGCATCCGATGGAGGATCGTTTAGCATCTCGAAACTCATAAATCTTGCTTGTTTACGTAAAACTAAGACTCCCGTAAAATTAAGGCTTTTTGATCTCATATTGAGAACTGAAACACCTACAAGCGAAGCAAAACGCTAATGTTCGATTTCGATATAAAGTCAATTTGCATTCGATGGGAGCTTGTTTGGCGGCTCGAAACGTATGAATATTGCGTATTTACATAAAACTAAGCGTTTCTGATCTTATATTCCGAGTTGGTACGCGTACAGCTGAAGCAATACGTAAACTTTTGATTTCGATATAAAGCGTATTTGCATTCGATGGGGACTCGTTTGGCGGTCCAAAACGCATAAATCTTGCGTGTTTACGTGAAACTAAGACTTTCTGATCTTATATTACGAGCTGGAACACCTACAACCGAAGAAAAACTCTAATGTTCGATTTCGATATAAAGCGAATTTGCATTCGATGGGGGCTCGTTTGGCGGCCCAAAACGCATGAATCTTGCGTGTTTACGTAAAACTAAGACTTTTTGATCTTATATTACGAGCTGGAACGCCTACAGCCGAAGCAATACGCAAATGTTCGATTTCGACCTACAGCGAATTTGCATTCGATGGGGGCTTGTTTGGCGGCCCAAAACGCATGAATCTTGCGTGTTTACGTGAAACTAAAGCTTTTTGATGTTACATTACAAGCTGGAACACCTACAACCGAAGAAAAACTCTAATGTTCGATTTCGATATAAAGCGAATTTGCATTCAATGGGGACTCGTTTGGCGGCCCAAAACGAATGAATCTTGCGTGTTTACGTAAAACTAAGACTCCCGTAAAATTAAGGCTTTACGATCTCATATTACGAACTGAAACACCTACTGTCGAAGCAAACCGCTAATGTTCGGTTTCGATATAATGCGGATTTGCATCCGATGGGGGCTTGTTTGGCGGCTCGAAACGCATGAATCTTGCGTATTTACGTGAAATTAAGGCTTTTTGATCTCGTATTACGAGCTGGAACGCCTACAACCGAAGCGAAACGCTAATGTTCGATTTCGATATAAAGCAAATTTGCATTCGATGAGGGCTCGTTTGGCATCTCGAAACGCATGAATCTTGCTTGTTTACGTAAAACTAAGGCATTTTGATATCATATTACGAGATGGAATACCTACAACCGAAGCAAAACGCTAATGTTCGATTTCGATGTAAAGCGAATTTGCATTCGTTGGGGATTGTTTGGCAGCTCGAAACGCATGAATCTTGCCTATTCTCGTGAATCTAAGGCTTTTTGATCTTACATTACAAGCTGGAACACCTACAACCGAAGAAAAACTCTAATGTTCGATTTCGATATAAAGCGAATTTGCATTCGATGAGGGCTCGTTTGACATCTCGTAACGCATAAATCTTGCTTGTTTACGCAAAAATAAGGCTTTTTGATATCATATTACGAGCTGAAACACCTACAACCGAAGCAAAACGCTAATGTTCGATTTCGATATAAAGCGAATTTGCATTCGTTGGGGGCTTGTTTGGCAGCTCGAAACGCATGAATCTTGCCTATTCTCGTGAATCTAAGGCTTTTTGATCTTACATTACAAGCTGGAACACCTACAACCGAAGAAAAACTCTAATGTTCGATTTCGATATAAAGCGAATTTGCATTCGATGGGGGCTTGTTTGACGGCCCAAAACGCATGAATCTTGCGTGATTACGTAAAACTAAGACTCCCGTAAAATTAAGGCTTTTTAATCTCATATTAAGAACTGAAACACCTACAAGCGAAGCAAAACGCTAATGTTCGATTTCGATATAAAGTCGATTTGCATTCGATGGGAGCTTGTTTGGCGGCTCGAAACGTATGAATATTGCGTATCTACATAAAACTAAGCGTTTTTGATCTTATATTCCGAGTTGGTACGCCTACGGCTGAAGCAATACGTAAACTTTTGATTTCGATATAAAGCGTATTTGCATTCGATGGGGGCTCGTTTGGCAGCTCGTAACGCATGAATCTTGCGTTTTCTCGTAAAACTAAGGCTTTTTGTTCTTATATTACGAGCTGGAACGCCTACAACCGAAGCGAAACGCTAATGTTCGATTTCGATATAAAGCAAATTTGCATTCGATGAGGGCTCGTTTGGCATCTCGAAACGCATGAATCTTGCTTGTTCTACGTAAAACTAAGGCATTTTGATATCATATTACGAGATGGAATACCTACAACCGAAGCAATACGCAAATGTTCGATTTCGATATAATGCGAATTTGCATCCGATGGGGGCTTGCTTGGCTGCTCGAAACGCATGAATCTTGCGTATTCACATAAAATTAAGGCTTTTTGATCTCATATTACGAGCTGAAACACCTACAACCAAAGCAAAACGCTAATGTTCGATTTCGATATAAAGCGAATTTGCATTCGTTCGGGGCTTGTTTGGCAGCTCGAAACGCATGAATCTTGCGTATTCTCGTGAAACTAAGGCTTTTTGATCTTACATTACAAGCTGGAACACCTACAACCGAAGAAAGACTCTAATGTTCGATTTCGATATAAAGCGAATTTGCATTCGATAGGGGCTCGTTTGGCGGCCCAAAAAGCACGAATCTTGCGTATTTACGTAAAATAAAGGCTTTTTTATATCATATTACTAGCTGGAACACCTACAACCGAAGAAAAACTCTAATGTTCGATTTCGATATAAAGCGAATTTGCATTCAATGGGGACTCGTTTGGCGGCCCAAAACGCATGAATCTTGCGTATTTACGTAATATAAAGACTTTTTGATCTTATATTACGAGCTGAAACACCTACAACCGAAGAAAAACTCTAATGTTCGATTTCGATATAAAGCGAATTTGCATTCAATGGGGACTCGTTTGGCGGCCCAAAACGAATGAATCTTGCGTGTTTACGTAAAACTAAGACTCCCGTAAAATTAAGGCTTTACGATCTCATATTACGAACTGAAACACCTACTGTCGAAGCAAACCGCTAATGTTCGGTTTCGATATAATGCGGATTTGCATCCGATGTGGGCTTGTTAGGCGGCTCGAAACGCATGAATCTTGCGTATTTACGTGAAATTAAGGCTTTTTGATTTCATATTACGCGTTGGAATACTTACAACCAAAGCAATACGCAAATGTTCGATTTCGATCTAAAGCGAATTGGCATTCGATGGGGGCTTGGTTGGCGGCCCAAAGCGCATAAATCTTGCGTGTTTACGTGAAACTAAAACTTTCTGATCTTATATTTCGAGCTGGAACGCCTACAGCCGAAGAAATACGCAAATGTTCGATTTGGATATAAAGCGAATTTGCATTCGATAGGTGCTCGTTTGGCGGCCCAAAACGCACGAATCTTGCGTATTTACGTAAAATAAAGGCTTTTTGATATCATATTACAAGCTGGAACACCTAGAACCGAAGCAATACGCAAATGTTCGATTTCGACCTACAGCGAATTTGCATTCGATGGGGGCTTGTTTGGCGGCCCAAAACGCATGAATCTTGCGTGTTTACGTGAAACTAAAGCTTTTTGATCTTACATTACAAGCTGGAACACCTACAACCGAAGAAAAACTCTATTGTTCGATTTCGATATAAAGCGAATTTGCATTCAATGGGGACTCGTTTGGCGGCCCAAAACGAATGAATCTTGCGTGTTTACGTAAAACTAAGACTCCCGTAAAATTAAGGCTTTACGATATCATATTACGAACTGAAACACCTACTGTCGAAGCAAACCGCTAATGTTCGGTTTCGATATAATGCGGATTTGCATCCGATGGGGGCTTGCTTGGCTGCTCGAAACGCATGAATCTTGTGTATTCACATAAAATTAAGGCTTTTTGATCTCATATTACGAGCTGAAACACCTACAACCAAAGCAAAACGCTAATGTTCGATTTCGATATAAAGCGAATTTGCATTCGTTCGGGGCTTGTTTGGCAGCTCGAAACGCATGAATCTTGCGTGTTCTCGTGAAACTAAGGCTTTTTGATCTTACATTACAAGCTGGAACACCTACAACCGAAGAAAGACTCTAATGTTCGATTTCGATATAAAGCGAATTTGCATTCGATAGGGGCTCATTTGGCGGCCCAAAAAGCACGAATCTTGCGTATTTACGTAAAATAAAGGCTTTTTTGTATCATATTACAAGCTGGAACACCTAGAACCGAAGCAATACGCAAATGTTCGATTTCGACCTACAGCGAATTTGCATTCGATGGGGGCTTGTTTGGCGGCCCAAAACGCATAAATCTTGCGTGTTTACGTAAAATAAAGGCTTTTTGATATCATATTACAAGCTGGAACACCTAGAACCGAAGCAATACGCAAATGTTCGATTTCGACCTACAGCGAATTTGCATTCGATGGGGGCTTGTTTGGCGGCCCAAAACGCATGAATCTTGCGTGTTTACGTGAAACTAAAGCTTTTTGATCTTACATTACAAGCTGGAACACCTACAACCGAAGAAAAACTCTAATGTTCGATTTCGATATAAAGCGAATTTGCATTCAATGGGGACTCGTTTGGCGGCCCAAAACGAATGAATCTTGCATGTTTACGTAAAACTAAGACTCCCGTAAAATTAAGGCTTTACGATCTCATATTACGAACTGAAACACCTACTGTCGAAGCAAACCGCTAATGTTCGGTTTCGATATAATGCGGATTTGCATCCGATGGGGGCTTGTTTGGCGGCTCGAAACGCATGAATCTTGCGTATTTACGTGAAATTAAGGCTTTTTGATTTCATATTACGCGTTGGAATACTTACAACCAAAGCAATACGCAAATGTTCGATTTCGATCTAAAGCGAATTGGCATTCGATGGGGGCTTGGTTGGCGGCCCAAAGCGCATAAATCTTGCGTGTTTACGTGAAACTAAAACTTTCTGATCTTATATTTCGAGCTGGAACGCCTACAGCCGAAGAAATACGCAAATAGTCGATTTCGATATAATGCGAATTTGCATTCGATGGGGGCTTGTTTGGCGGCCCAAAACGAATGAATCTTGCGTATTTACGTAAAATTAAGGCTTTTTGATCTCGTATTACGAGCTGGAACGCCTACAACCGAAGCGAAACGCTAATGTTCGATTTCGATATAAAGCAAATTTGCATTCGATGAGGGCTCGTTTGGCATCTCGAAACGCATGAATCTTGCTTGTTTACGTAAAACTAAGGCATTTTGATATCATATTACGAGATGGAATACCTACAACCGAAGCAAAACGCTAATGTTCGATTTCGATGTAAAGCGAATTTGCATTCGTTGGGGGCTTGTTTGGCAGCTCGAAACGCATGAATCTTGCCTATTCTCGTGAATCTAAGGCTTTTTGATCTTACATTACAAGCTGGAACACCTACAACCGAAGAAAAACTCTAATGTTCGATTTCGATATAAAGCGAATTTGCATTCGATGAGGGCTCGTTTGAAATCTCGTAACGCATAAATCTTGCGTGTTTACGTGAAACTAAGACTTTCTGATCTTATATTTCGAGCTGGAACGCCTACAGCCGAAGAAATACGCAAATATTCGATTTCGATATAAAGCAAATTTGCATTCGATGAGGGCTCGTTTGGCATCTCGAAACGCATGAATCTTGCTTGTTTACGTAAAACTAAGGCATTTTGATATCATATTACGTGATGGAATACCTACAACCGAAGCAAAACGCTAATGTTCGATTTCGATGTAAAGCGAATTTGCATTCGTTGGGGGCTTGTTTGGCAGCTCGAAACGCATGAATCTTGCCTATTCTCGTGAATCTAAGGCTTTTTGATCTTACATTACAAGCTGGAACACCTACAACCGAAGAAAAACTCTAATGTTCGATTTCGATATAAAGCGAATTTGCATTCGATGAGGGCTCGTTTGAAATCTCGTAACGCATAAATCTTGCGTGTTTACGTGAAACTAAGACTTTCTGATCTTATATTACGAGCTGGAACACCTACAACCGAAGAAAAACTCTAATGTTCGATTTCGATATAAAGCGAATTTGCATTCGATGGGGGCTCGTTTGGCGGCCCAAAACGCATGAATCTTGCGTGTTTACGTAAAACTAAGACTTTTTGATCTTATATTACGAGCTGGAACGCCTACAGCCGAAGCAATACGCAAATGTTCGATTTCGATATAAAGCGAATTTGCATTCGATGGGGGCTTGCTTGGCTGCTCGAAACGCATGAATCTTGCGTATTCACATAAAATTAAGGCTTTTTGATCTCATATTACGTGCTGAAACACCTACAACCGAAGCAAAACGCTAATGATCGAGTTCGATATAAAGCGAATTTGCATTCGTTCGGGGCTTGTTTGCCAGCTCGAAACGCATGAATCTTGCGTATTCTCGTGAAACTAAGGCTTTTTGATCTTACATTACAAGCTGGAACACCTACAACCGAAGAAAGACTCTAATGTGTTCGATTTCGATATAAAGCGAATTTGCATTCGATAGGGGCTCGTTTGGCGGCCCAAAACGCACGAATCTTGCGTATTTACGTAAAATAAAGGCTTTTTTGTATCATATTACAAGCTGGAACACCTAGAACCGAAGCAATACGCAAATGTTCGATTTCGACCTACAGCGAATTTGCATTCGATGGGGGCTTGTTTGGCGGCCCAAAACGCATAAATCTTGCGTGTTTACGTGAAACTAAGACTTTCTGATCTTATATTACGAGCTGGAACACCTACAACCGAAGAAAAACTCTAATGTTCGATTTCGATATAAAGCGAATTTGCATTCGATGGGGGCTCGTTTGGCGGCCCAAAACGCATGAATCTTGCGTATTTACGTAAAATAAAGGCTTTTTGATATCATATTACAAGCTGGAACACCTAGAACCGAAGCAATACGCAAATGTTCGATTTCGACCTACAGCGAATTTGCATTCGATGGGGGCTTGTTTGGCGGCCCAAAACGCATGAATCTTGCGTGTTTACGTGAAACTAAAGCTTTTTGATCTTACATTACAAGCTGGAACACCTACAACCGAAGAAAAACTCTAATGTTCGATTTCGATATAAAGCGAATTTGCATTCAATGGGGACTCGTTTGGCGGCCCAAAACGAATGAATCTTGCGTGTTTACGTAAAACTAAGACTCCCGTAAAATTAAGGCTTTACGATCTCATATTACGAACTGAAACACCTACTGTCGAAGCAAACCGCTAATGTTCGGTTTCGATATAATGCGGATTTGCATCCGATGGGGGCTTGTTTGGCGGCTCGAAACGCATGAATCTTGCGTATTTACGTGAAATTAAGGCCTTTTGATCTCATATTACGCGTTGGAATACTTACAACCAAAGCAATACGCAAATGTTCGATTTCGATCTAAAGCTAATTTGCATTCGATGGGGCTTGGTTGGCGGCCCAAAGCGCATAAATCTTGCGTGTTTACGTGAAACTAAAACTTTCTGATCTTATATTTCGAGCTGGAACGCCTACAGCCGAAGCAATACGCAAATGTTCGATTTCGATATAAAGCGAATTTGCATTCGATGGGGGCTTGCTTGGCTGCTCGAAACGCATGAATCTTGCGTATTCACATAAAATTAAGGCTTTTTGATCTCATATTACGTGCTGAAACACCTACAACCGAAGCAAAACGCTAATGATCGAGTTCGATATAAAGCGAATTTGCATTCGTTCGGGGCTTGTTTGGCAGCTCGAAACGCATGAATCTTGCGTATTCTCGTGAAACTAAGGCTTTTTGATCTTACATTACAAGCTGGAACACCTACAACCGAAGAAAGACTCTAATGTTCGATTTCGATATAAAGCGAATTTGCATTCGATAGGGGCTCGTTTGGCGGCCCAAAACGCACGAATCTTGCGTATTTACGTAAAATAAAGGCTTTTTTGTATCATATTACAAGCTGGAACACCTAGAACAGAAGCAATACGCAAATGTTCGATTTCGACCTACAGCGAATTTGCATTCGATGGGGGCTTGTTTGGCGGCCCAAAACGCATAAATCTTGCGTGTTTACGTGAAACTAAGACTTTCTGATCTTATATTACGAGCTGGAACACCTACAACCGAAGAAAAACTCTAATGTTCGATTTCGATATAAAGCGAATTTGCATTCGATGGGGGCTCGTTTGGCGGCCCAAAACGCATGAATCTTGCGTGTTTACGTAAAACTAAGACTTTTTGATCTTATATTACAAGCTGGAACGCCTACAGCCGAAGCAATACGCAAATGTTCGATTTCGATATAAAGCGAATTTGCATTCGATGGGGGCTTGCTTGGCTGCTCTAAACGCATGAATCTTGCGTATTCACATAAAATTAAGGCTTTTTGATCTAATATTACGAGCTGAAACACCTACAACCGAAGCAAAACGCTAATGTTCGATTTCGATATAAAGCGAATTTGCATTCGTTGGGGGCTTGTTTGGCAGCTCGAAACGCATGAATCTTGCGTATTCTCGTGAAACTAAGGCTTTTTGATCTTACATTACAAGCTGGAACACCTACAACCGAAGAAAGACTCTAATGTTCGATTTCGATATAAAGCGAATTTGCATTCGATAGGGGCTCGTTTGGCGGCCCAAAACGCACGAATCTTGCGTATTTACGTAAAATAAAGGCTTTTTGATATCATATTACAAGCTGGAAAACCTAGAACCGAAGCAATACGCAAATGTTCGATTTCGACCTACAGCGAATTTGCATTCGATGGGGGCTTGTTTGGCGGCCCAAAACGCATAAATCTTGCGTGTTTACGTGAAACTAAGACTTTCTGATCTTATATTACGAGCTGGAACGCCTACAGCCGAAGCAATACGCAAATGTTCGATTTCGATATGAAGCGAACTTGCATTCGATGGGGGCTTGCTTGGCTGCTCGAAACTCATGAATCTTGCGTATTCACATAAAATTAAGGCTTTTTGATCTCATATTACGAGCTGAAACACCTACAACCGAAGCAAAACGCTAATGTTCGATTTCGATATAAAGCGAATTTGCATTCGTTCGGGGCTTGTTTGGCAGCTCGAAACGCATGAATCTTGCGTATTCTCGTGAAACTAAGGCTTTTTGATCTTACATTACAAGCTGAAACACCTACAACCGAAGAAAAACTCTAATGTTCGATTTCGATATAAAGCGAATTTGCATTCGATGAGGGCTCGTTTGGCATCTCGTAACGCATAAATCTTGCTTGTTTACGTAAAACTAAGGCTTTTTGATATCATATTACGAGCTGAAACACCTACAACCGAAGCAAAACGCTAATGTTCGATTTCGATATAAAGCGAATTTGCATTCGTTGGGGGCTTGTTTGGCAGCTCGAAACGCATGAATCTTGCCTATTCTCGTGAATCTAAGGCTTTTTGATCTTAGATTACAAGCTGGAACACCTACAACCGAAGAAAAACTCTAATGTTCGATTTCGATATAAAGCGAATTTGCATTCGATGAGGGCTCGTTTGGCATCTCGTAACGCATAAATCTTGCTTGTTTACGTAAAACTAAGGCTTTTTGATATCATATTACGAGCTGAAACACCTACAACCGAAGCAAAACGCTAATGTTCGATTTCGATATAAAGCGAATTTGCATTCGTTGGGGGCTTGTTTGGCAGCTCGAAACGCATGAATCTTGCCTATTCTCGTGAATCTAAGGCTTTTTGATCTTACATTACAAGCTGGAACACCTACAACCGAAGAAAAACTCTAATGTTCGATTTGGATATAAAGCGAATTTGCATTCGATAGGTGCTCGTTTGGCGGCCCAAAACGCACGAATCTTGCGTATTTACGTAAAATAAAGGCTTTTTGATATCATATTACAAGCTGGAACACCTAGAACCGAAGCAATACGCAAATGTTCGATTTCGATATAAAGCGAATTTGCATTCAATGGGGACTCGTTTGGCGGCCCAAAACGAATGAGACTTGCGTGTTTACGTAAAACTAAGACTCCCGTAAAATTAAGGCTTTACGATCTCATATTACGAACTGAAACACCTACTGTCGAAGCAAACCGCTAATGTTCGGTTTCGATATAATGCGGATTTGCATCCGATGGGGGCTTGTTTGGCGGCTCGAAACGCATGAATCTTGCGTATTTACGTGAAATTAAGGCTTTTTGATTTCATATTACGCGTTGGAATACTTACATCCAAAGCAATACGCAAATGTTCGATTTCGATCTAAAGCGAATTTGCATTCGATGGGGGCTTGGTTGGCGGCCCAAAGCGCATAAATCTTGCGTGTTTACGTGAAACTAAAACTTTCTGATCTTATATTTCGAGCTGGAACGCCTACAGCCGAAGAAATACGCAAATATTCGATTTCGATATAATGCGAATTTGCATTCGATGGGGGCTTGTTTGGCGGCCCAAAACGAATGAATCTTGCGTATTTACGTAAAATTAAGGCTTTTTGATCTCGTATTACGAGCTGGAACGCCTACAACCGAAGCGAAACGCTAATGTTCGATTTCGATATAAAGCAAATTTGCATTCGATGAGGGCTCGTTTGGCATCTCGAAACGCATGAATCTTGCTTGTTTACGTAAAACTAAGGCATTTTGATATCATATTACGAGATGGAATACCTACAACCGAAGCAAAACGCTAATGTTCGATTTCGATGTAAAGCGAATTTGCATTCGTTGGGGGCTTGTTTGGCAGCTCGAAACGCATGAATCTTGCCTATTCTCGTGAATCTAAGGCTTTTTGATCTTACATTACATGCTGGAACACCTACAACCGAAGAAAAACTCTAATGTTCGCTTTCGATATAAAGCGAATTTGCATTCGATGGGGGCTTGTTTGCCGGCCCAAAACGCATGAATCTTGCGTGTTTACGTAAAACTAAGACTCCCGTAAAATTAAGGCTTTTTAATCTCATATTAAGAACTGAAACACCTACAAGCGAAGCAAAACGCTAATGTTCGATTTCGATATAAAGTCAATTTGCATTCGATGGGAGCTTGTTTGGCGGCTCGAAACGTATGAATATTGCGTATCTACATAAAACTAAGCGTTTTTGATCTTATATTCCGAGTTGGTACGCCTACAGCTGAAGCAATACGTAAACTTTTGATTTCGATATAAAGCGTATTTGCATTCGATGGAGGCTCGTTTGGCAGCTCGTAACGCATGAATCTTGCGTTTTCTCGTAAAACTAAGGCTTTTTGTTCTTATATTACGAGCTGGAACGCCTACAACCGAAGCGAAACGCTAATGTTCGATTTCGATATAAAGCAAATTTGCATTCGATGAGGGCTCGTTTGGCATCTCGCAACGCATAAATCTTGCTTGTTTATGTAAAACTAAGGCTTTTTGATATCATATTACGAGCTGAAACACCTACAACCGATGCAAAACGCAAATGTTCGATTTCGATATAAAGCGAATTTGCATTCGTTGGGGGCTTGTTTGGCAGCTCGAAACGCATGAATCTTGCCTATTCTCGTGAATCTAAGGCTTTTTGATCTTACATTACAAGCTGGAACACCTACAACCGAAGAAAAACTCTAATGTTCGATGTCGATATAATGCGAATTTGCATCCGATGGAGGATCGTTTAGCATCTCGAAACTCATAAATCTTGCTTGTTTACGTAAAACTAAGACTCCCGTAAAATTAAGGCTTTTTGATCTCATATTGAGAACTGAAACACCTACAAGCGAAGCAAAACGCTAATGTTCGATTTCGATATAAAGTCAATTTGCATTCGATGGGAGCTTGTTTGGCGGCTCGAAACGTATGAATATTGCGTATTTACATAAAACTAAGCGTTTTTGATCTTATATTCCGAGTTGGTACGCCTACAGCTGAAGCTATACGTAAACTTTTGATTTCGATATAAAGCGAATTTGCATTCGATGGGGGCTTGCTTGGCTGCTCGAAACGCATGAATCTTGCGTATTCACATAAAATTAAGGCTTTTTGATCTCATATTACGAGCTGGAACGCCTACAACCGAAGCGAAACGCTAATGTTCGATTTCGATATAAAGCAAATTTGCATTCGATGAGGGCTCGTTTGGCATCTCGAAACGCATGAATCTTGCTTGTTCTACGTAAAACTAAGGCATTTTGATATCATATTACGAGATGGAATACCTACAACCGAAGCAATACGCAAATGTTCGATTTCGATATAATGCGAATTTGCATCCGATGGAGGATCGTTTAGCATCTCGAAACTGATAAATCTTGCTTGTTTACGTAAAACTAAGACTCCCGTAAAATTAAGGCTTTTTGATCTCATATTGAGAACTGAAACACCTACAAGCGAAGCAAAACGCTAATGTTCGATTTCGATATAAAGTCAATTTGCATTCGATGGGAGCTTGTTTATCGGCTCGAAACGTATGAATATTGCGTATTTACATAAAACTAAGCGTTTTTGATCTTATATTCCGAGTTGGTACGCCTACAGCTGAAGCAATACGTAAACTTTTGATTTCGATATAAAGCGTATTTGCATTCGATGGGGGCTCGTTTGGCGGTCCAAAACGCATAAATCTTGCGTGTTTACGTGAAACTAAGACTTTCTGATCTTATATTACGAGCTGGAACACCTACAACCGAAGAAAAACTCTAATGTTCGATTTCGATATAAAGCGAATTTGCATTCGATGGGGGCTCGTTTGGCGGCCCAAAACGCATGAATCTTGCGTGTTTACGTAAAACTAAGACTTTTTGATCTTATATTACGAGCTGGAATGTCTACAGCCGAAGCAATACGCAAATGGTCGATTTCGATATAAAGCGAATTTGCATTCGATAGGGGCTCGTTTGGCGGCCCAAAACGCACGAATCTTGCGTATTTACGTAAAATAAAGGCTTTTTGGTATCATATTACAAGCTGGAACACCTAGAACCGAAGCAATACGCAAATGTTCGATTTCGACCTGCAGCGAATTTGCATTCGATGGGGGCTTGTTTGGCGGCCCAAAACGCATAAATTCTTCGTGTTTACGTGAAACTAAGACTTTCTGATCTTATATTACGAGCTGGAACACCTACAACCGAAGAAAAACTCTAATGTTCGATGTCGATATAAAGCGAATTTGCATTCGATGGGGGCTTGTTTGGCGGCCCAAAACGCATAAATCTTGCGTGTTTACGTAAAACTAAGACTCCCGTAAAATTAAGGCTTTTTAATCTCATATTAAGAACTGAAACACCTACAAGCGAAGCAAAACGCTAATGTTCGATTTCGATATAAAGTCAATTTGCATTCGATGGGAGCTTGTTTGGAGGCTCGAAACGTATGAATATTGCGTATCTACATAAAACTAAGCGTTTTTGATCTTATATTCCGAGTTGGTACGCCTACAGCTGAAGCAATACGTAAACTTTTGATTTCGATATAAAGCGTATTTGCATTCGATGGGGGCTCGTTTGGCAGCTCGTAACGCATGAATCTTGCGTTTTCTCGTAAAACTAAGGCTTTTTGTTCTTATATTACGAGCTGGAACGCCTACAACCGAAGCGAAACGCTAATGTTCGATTTCGATATAAAGCAAATTTGCATTCGATGAGGGCTCGTTTGGCATCTCGAAACGCATGAATCTTGCTTGTTCTACGTAAAACTAAGGCATTTTGATATCATATTACGAGATGGAATACCTACAACCGAAGCAATACGCAAATGTTCGATTTCGATATAATGCGAATTTGCATCCGATGGAGGATCGTTTAGCATCTCGAAACTCATAAATCTTGCTTGTTTACGTAAAACTAAGACTCCCGTAAAATTAAGGCTTTTTGATCTCATATTGAGAACTGAAACACCTACAAGCGAAGCAAAACGCTAATGTTCGATTTCGATATAAAGTCAATTTGCATTGGATGGGAGCTTGTTTATCGGCTCGAAACGTATGAATATTGCGTATTTACATAAAACTAAGCGTTTTTGATCTTATATTCCGAGTTGGTACGCCTACAGCTGAAGCAATACGTAAACTTTTGATTTCGATATAAAGCGTATTTGCATTCGATGGGGGCTCGTTTGGCGGCCCAAAACGCATGAATCTTGCGTGTTTACGTAAAACTAAGACTTTTTGATCTTATATTACGAGCTGGAATGTCTACAGCCGAAGCAATACGCAAATGGTCGATTTCGATATAAAGCGAATTTGCATTCGATAGGGGCTCGTTTGGCGGCCCAAAACGCACGAATCTTGCGTATTTACGTAAAATAAAGGCTTTTTGGTATCATATTACAAGCTGGAACACCTAGAACCGAAGCAATACGCAAATGTTCGATTTCGACCTACAGCGAATTTGCATTCGATGGGGGCTTGTTTGGCGGCCCAAAACGCATAAATTCTTCGTGTTTACGTGAAACTAAGACTTTCTGATCTTATATTACGAGCTGGAACACCTACAACCGAAGAAAAACTCTAATGTTCGATTTCGATATAAAGCGAATTTGCATTCGATGGGGGCTCGTTTGGCGGCCCAAAACGCATGAATCTTGCGTGTTTACGTAAAACTAAGACTTTTTGATCTTATATTACGAGCTGGAACGCCTACAGCCGAAGCAATACTCAAATGGTCACGTAAACAAGCAAGATTTATGAGTTTTGGGCCGCCAAACAAGCCCCCATCGAATGCATATTCGCTGTAGGTCGAAATCGAACATTTGCGTATTGCTTCGGTTCTAGGTGTTCCAGCTTGTAATATGATATCAAAAAGCCTTTATTTTCGTAAATACCTAAGATTCATTCGTTTTGGGCCGCCAAACGAGCCCCCATCGAATGCAAATTCGCTTTATATCGAAATCGAACATTAGAGTTTTTCTTCGGTTGTAGGTGTTCCAGCTCGTAATATAAGATCAGAAAGTCTTAGTTTCACGTAAACACGCAAGATTCATGCGTTTTGGGCCGCCAAACAAGCCCCCATCGAATGCAAATTCGCTGTAGGTCGACATCGAACATTTGCGTATTTCTTCGGTTCTAGGTGTTCCAGCTTGTAATATGATACCAAAAAGCCTTTATTTTACGTAAATACGCAAGATTCGTGCGTTTTGGGCCGCCAAACGAGCACCTATCGAATGCAAATTCGCTTTATATCGAAATCGAACATTAGAGTTTTTCTTCGGTTGTAGGTGTTCCAGCTTGTAATGCAAGATCAAAAAGGCTTAGTTTCACGAGAATACGCAAGATTCATGCGTTTCGAGCTGCCAAACAAGCCCCGAACGAATGCAAATTCGCTTTATATCGAAATCGAACATTAGCGTTTTGCTTCGGTTCTAGGTGTTTCAGTTCGTAATATGAGATCAAAAAGCCTTAGTTTTACGTAAACACGCAAGATTCGTGCGTTTCAAGATGCCAAACGAGCCCCCATCGAGTGCAAATTCACTTTATATCGAAATCGAACATTTGCGTATTGCTTCGCCTGTAGGCGTTCCAGCTTGTAATATGATATCAAAAAGCCTTTATTTTACGTAAATACGCAAGATTCGTGCGTTTTGGGCCGCCAAACGAGCCCCTATCGAATGCAAATTCGCTTTACATCGAAATCGAACATTAGAGTTTTTCTTCGGTTACAGGTGTTCCAGCTTGTAATGTAAGATCAGAAAGCCTTAGTTTCACGAGAATACGCAAGATTCATGCGTTTCGTGCTGCCAAACAAGCCCCCAACGAATGCAAATTCGCTTTATATCGAAATCGAACATTAGCGTTTTGCTTCAGTTGTAGGTGTTTCAGCTCGTAATATGAGATCAAAAAGCCTTAATTTTATGTGAATACGCAAGATTCATGCGTTTAGAGCAGCCAAACAAGCCCCCATCGAATGCAAATTCGCTTTATATCGAATTCGAACATTTGCGTATTGTTTCGGCTGTAGGCGTTCCAGCTCGTAATATAAGATCAAAAAGTCTTAGTTTTACGTAAACACGCAAGATTCATGCGAGCCCCCATCGAATGCAAATTCGCTTTAGATCGAAATCGAACATTAGCCGTTTGCTTCGACTGTAAGTGTTTTAGCTTGTGATATGAGATCAAAAAGCGTTAGTTTTTCGTAAACAAGTAAGATTCATGGGTTTCGAGATGCCAAACGAGCCCTCATCAAATGCAAATTCGCTTTATATCGAAATCGAACATTAGCGTTTTGCTTCGCTTGTAGGTGTTTCAGTTCTTAATATGAGATCAAAAAGCCTTAATTTTACGGGAGTCTTAGTTTTACGTAAACACGCAAGATTCATTCGTTTTGGGCCGCCAAACGAGTCCCCATTGAATGCAAATTCGCTTTATATCGAAATCGAACATTAGAGTTTTTCTTCGGTTGTAGGTGTTCCAGCTTGTAATGTAAGATCAAAAAGATTTAGTTTCACGTAAACACGCAAGTTTCATGCGTTTTGGGCCGCCAAACAAGCCCCCATCGAATGCAAATTCGCTGTAGGTCGAAATCAAACATTTGCGTATTGCTTCAGTTCTAGGTGTTCCAGCTTGTAATATGATATCAAAAAGCCTTTATTTTACGTAAATACGCAAGATTCGTGCGTTTTGGGCCGCCAAACGAGCACCTATCGAATGCAAATTCGCTTTATATCGAAATCGAACATTAGCGTTTTGCTTCGGTTGTAGGTGTTTCAGTTCTTAATAGGAGATCAAAAAGCCTTAATTTTATGGGAGTCTTAGTTTTACGTAAACACGCAAGATTCATTCGTTTTGGGCCGCCAAACAAGTCCCCTTTGAATGCAAATTCGCTTTATATCGAAATCGAACATTAGAGTTTTTCTTCGGTTGTAGGTGTTCCAGCTTGTAATGTAAGATCAAAAAGCTTTAGTTTCACGTAAACACGCAAGATTCATGCGTTTTGGGCCGCCAAAAAAGCCCCCATCGAATGCAAATTCGCTGAAGGTCGAAATCGAACATTTGCGTATTGCTTCGGTTCTAGGTGTTCCAGCTTGTAATATGATATCAAAAAGCCTTTATTTTCGTAAATACCCAAGATTCAATCGTTTTGGGCCGCCAATCGAGTCCCCATTGAATGCAAATTCGCTTTATATCGAAATCGAACATTAGAGTTTTTCTTCGGTTACAGGTGTTCCAGCTTGTAATGTAAGATCAGAAAGCCTTAGTTTCGCGAGAATACGCAAGATTCATGCGTTTCGAGCTGCCAAACAAGGCCCCAACGAATGCAAATTCGCTTTATATCGAAATCGAACATTAGCGTTTTGCTTCGGTTGTAGGTGTTTCAGCTCGTAATATGATATCAAAAAGCCTTAGTTTTACGTAAACAAGCAAGATTTATGCGTTACGAGATGCCAAACGAGCCCTCATCGAATGCAAATTCGCTTTATATCGAAATCGAACATTAGCGTTTTGCTTCGGTTGTAGGTGTTTCAGCTCGTAATATGAGATCAAAAAGCCTTAATTTTATGTGAATACGCAAGATTCATGCGTTAAGAGCAGCCAAACAAGCCCCCATCGAATGCAAATTCGCTTTATATCGAATTCGAACATTTGCGTATTGTTTCGGCTGTAGGCGTTCCAGCTCGTAATATAAGATCAAAAAGTCTTAGTTTTACGTAAACACGTAAGATTCATGCGAGCCCCCATCGAATGCAAATTCGCTTTAGATCGAAATCGAACATTAGCCGTTTGCTTCGACTGTAAGTGTTTTAGCTTGTGATATGAGATCAAAAAGCGTTAGTTTTTCGTAAACAAGTAAGATTCATGGGTTTCGAGATGCCAAACGAGCCCTCATCAAATGCAAATTCGCTTTATATCGAAATCGAACATTAGCGTTTTGCTTCGCTTGTAGGTGTTTCAGTTCTTAATATGAGATCAAAAAGCCTTAATTTTACGGGAGTCTTAGTTTTACGTAAACACGCAAGATTCATTCGTTTTGGGCCGCCAAACGAGTCCCCATTGAATGCAAATTCGCTTTATATCGAAATCGAACATTAGAGTTTTTCTTCGGTTGTAGGTGTTCCAGCTTGTAATGTAAGATCAAAAAGCTTTAGTTTTACGTAAATACGCAAGATTCATGCGTTTTGGGCTGCCAAACAAGCCCCCATCGAATGCAAATTCGCTGTAGGTCGAAATCGAACATTTGCGTATTGCTTCGGTTCTAGGTGTTCCAGCTTGTAATATGATATCAAAAAGCCTTTATTTTCGTAAATACCCAAGATTCATTCGTTTTGGGCCGCCAAACGAGTCCCCATTGAATGCAAATTCGCTTTATATCGAAATCGAACATTAGAGTTTTTCTTCGGTTGTAGGTGTTCCAGCTTGTAATGTAAGATCAAAAAGATTTAGTTTCACGTAAACACGCAAGTTTCATGCGTTTTGGGCCGCCAAACAAGCCCCCATCGAATGCAAATTCGCTGTAGGTCGAAATCAAACATTTGCGTATTGCTTCAGTTCTAGGTGTTCCAGCTTGTAATATGATATCAAAAAGCCTTTATTTTACGTAAATACGCAAGATTCGTGCGTTTTGGGCCGCCAAACGAGCACCTATCGAATGCAAATTCGCTTTATATCGAAATCGAACATTAGAGTTTTTCTTCGGTTGCAGGTGTTCCAGCTTGTACTGCAAGATCAAAAAGCCTTAGTTTCACGAGAATACGCAAGATTCATGCGTTTCGAGCTGCCAAACAAGCCCCGAACGAATGCAAATTCGCTTTATATCGAAATCGAACATTAGCGTTTTGCTTCGGTTCTAGGTGTTTCAGTTCGTAATATGAGATCAAAAAGCCTTAGTTTTACGTAAACACGCAAGATTCGTGCGTTTCAAGATGCCAAACGAGCCCCCATCGAGTGCAAATTCACTTTATATCGAAATCGAACATTTGCGTATTGCTTCGGCTGTAGGCGTTCCAGCTTGTAATATGATATCAATAAGCCTTTATTTTACGTAAATACGCAAGATTCGTGCGTTTTGGGCCGCCAAACGAGCCCCTATCGAATGCAAATTCGCTTTATATCGAAATCGAACATTAGAGTTTTTCTTCGGTTACAGGTGTTCCAGCTTGTAATGTAAGATCAGAAAGCCTTAGTTTCACGAGAATACGCAAGATTCATGCGTTTCGAGCTGCCAAACAAGCCCCCAACGAATGCAAATTCGCTTTATATCGAAATCGAACATTAGCGTTTTGCTTCGGTTGTAGGTGTTTCAGCTCGTAATATGATATCAAAAAGCCTTAGTTTTACGTAAACAAGCAAGATTTATGCGTTACGAGATGCCAAACGAGCCCTCATCGAATGCAAATTCGCTTTATATCGAAATCGAACATTAGAGTTTTTCTTCGGTTGTAGGTGTTCCAGCTTGTAATGTAAGATCAAAAAGCCTTAGATTCACGAGAATACGGAAGATTCATGCGTTTCGAGCTGCCAAACAAGCCCCCAACGAATGCAAATTCGCTTTATATCGAAATCGAACATTAGCGTTTTGCTTCGGTTGTAGGTGTTTCAGCTCGTAATATGAGATCAAAAAGCCTTAATTTTATGTGAATACGCAAGATTCATGCGTTTAGAGCAGCCAAACAAGCCCCCATCGAATGCAAATTCGCTTTATATCGAATTCGAACATTTGCGTATTGTTTCGGCTGTAGGCGTTCCAGCTCGTAATATAAGATCAAAAAGTCTTAGTTTTACGTAAACACGCAAGATTCATGCGAGCCCCCATCGAATGCAAATTCGCTTTAGATCGAAATCGAACATTAGCCGTTTGCTTCGACTGTAAGTGTTTTAGCTTGTGATATGAGATCAAAAAGCGTTAGTTTTTCGTAAACAAGTAAGATTCATGGGTTTCGAGATGCCAAACGAGCCCTCAACAAATGCAAATTCGCTTTATATCGAAATCGAACATTAGCGTTTTGCTTCGCTTGTAGGTGTTTCAGTTCTTAATATGAGATCAAAAAGCCTTAATTTTACGGGAGTCTTAGTTTTACGTAAACACGCAAGATTCATTCGTTTTGGGCCGCCAAACGAGTCCCCATTGAATGCAAATTCGCTTTATATCGAAATCGAACATTAGAGTTTTTCTTCGGTTGTAGGTGTTCCAGCTTGTAATGTAAGATCAAAAAGCTTTAGTTTTACGTAAATACGCAAGATTCATGCGTTTTGGGCCGCCAAACAAGCCCCCATCGAATGCAAATTCGCTGTAGGTCGAAATCGAACATTTGCGTATTGCTTCGGTTCTAGGTGTTCCAACTAGTAATATGATATCAAAAAGCCTTTATTTTACGTAAATACGCAAGATTCGTGCGTCTTGGGCCGCCAAACGAGCACCTATCGAATGCAAATTCGCTTTATATCGAAATCGAACATTAGAGTTTTTCTTCGGTTGTAGGTGTTCCAGCTTGTAATGTAAGATCAAAAAGATTTAGTTTCACGTAAACACGCAAGTTTCATGCGTTTTGGGCCGCCAAACAAGCCCCCATCGAATGCAAATTCGCTGTAGGTCGAAATCAAACATTTGCGTATTGCTTCAGTTCTAGGTGTTCCAGCTTGTAATATGATATCAAAAAGCCTTTATTTTACGTAAATACGCAAGATTCGTGCGTTTTGGGCCGCCAAACGAGCACCTATCGAATGCAAATTCGCTTTATATCGAAATCGAACATTAGCGTTTTGCTTCGGTTGTAGGTGTTTCAGTTCTTAATAGGAGATCAAAAAGCCTTAATTTTATGGGAGTCTTAGTTTTACGTAAACACGCAAGATTCATTCGTTTTGGGCCGCCAAACAAGTCCCCTTTGAATGCAAATTCGCTTTATATCGAAATCGAATATTAGAGTTTTTCTTCGGTTGTAGGTGTTCCAGCTTGTAATGTAAGATCAAAAAGCTTTAGCTTCACGTAAACACGCAAGTTTCATGCGTTTTGGGCCGCCAAACAAGCCCCCATCGAATGCAAATTCGCTGTAGGTCGAAATCGAACATTTGCGTATTGCTTCGGTTCTAGGTGTTCCAGCTTGTAATATGATATCAAAAAGCTTTAGTGTTATGCCGCAGAACCTCAGGTAGCTAATCTGAGGTCTGTGCGCGAGCCGTTAGCTCGGAAGGTTGGGGATGTGCTCAGTAAAGGGTTGGAACCCAAGTGGAGTACGAACATAGGTTTATTTAATTAACGATATTTATTTGACAACGTAATTTATTTAATTAACGATATTTATCTGACAACGTATTTTTAAACGACAAGAGATTTAGATATTTGATATGCTTAACAAGGTATTTATATGTTCGGAGTTTTACAAGGGTTGCATTGTTATACTTACCGTATAACAATGCTCACCAGGAACCTTCGATTAAGGTTCTCCTTTTGCCAGGACAAGTCGAATCAACGCTCAACGTGACGTTGATTTACTCCTTGGTTAGAGCTCGTTCGAAGCTTTGTTAATTCCTCGATTTATGCTTGATTAGTTTCTCTATTAATGCTTGATTAATCCTGCTGGTTTGATATTGCTCTATTTATATGTTATCTCTTGATGCTTTACTTTCTTTGTTAAAGTTCTATTTATGCTCACGTTTGTCCTTTCGAATTACCAACCGCTGGTGCGCTCTGCGCGCTGGATACACCTTATAGATTAACGACACTCCGGCGTTAGTCTTTCGCGATAGGGGTTTACAATTACCCGACCCACTTATCGTGTTTGAACTGTGCTCGAGGTGTATCCCTATAGTCAACCGTAAGAATCAGGAGTTCCGAAGAGACTGATGAGTGTCTGCTATCGATCCCTTATATACGAATAAGAGAGCAGGCACGTCAGCTTAATATTGTTTAGATGTTTATGGTTTACTTTATTTCTGTAAACAATTATCTTTCCAAATCCTCGCTTCTTCGAGAACGGGATTTGGAGCATGTTTTTATTTCGACATAAGTGACTCGGTGATTCTCGAGTCGATGCTCTAATTACCGAGTCGCCCGTGATTGCTTAACGGCTGACTCAGGTTTTTGGTGGATTTCGTTGCAGCGACGCGCGCTCGTCGCGTGCCGCTGCATACCTCGATATTGTGCAACCGGAGTTGCTCCACTTTTCGGACGCCGCTGTCCGAACTGGAATGTATACTACAATACTATAATATACGACGGTATATTATTACGACTATTTTATAATATTATACTATTATACGAATATAGTATAATATTATGTTGTTGCCCGAGAGCGTATAATAATGTTTAATGTTAATATTAAATATTACTACATTATTATATTAATTAAATTAGGAATATATTAATGACTTATTAATATATTACTTAATTAATGTTGTATCATAACTAGGGTGCTACTACCCTATCCGGGGTACAACATTAGTTTTACGTAAACAAGCAAGATTTATGCGTTTCGAGATGCCAAACGATCCCCCATCGAATGCAAATTCGCATTATATCGAAGTCGAACATTTGCGTATTGCTTCGGTTGTAGGTATTCCATCTCGTAATATGATATCAAAAAGCTTTAGTTTTACGTAAACAAGCAAGATTTATGCGTTTCGAGATGTCAAACGATCCCCCATCGAATGCAAATTCGCTTTATATCGAAATCGAACATTTGCGTATTGCTTCGGCTGTAGGCGTTCCAGCTCGTAATATAAGATCAAAAAGTCTTAGTTTTACGTAAACACGCAAGATTTATGCGTTTTGGGCCGCCAAACGAGCCCCCATCGAATGCAAATTCGCTTTAGGTCGAAATCGAACATTAGCGTTTTGCTTCGGTTGTAGGTGTTTCAGCTCGTAATATGATATCAAAAAGCTTTAGTTTTACGTAAACAAGCAAGATTTATGCGTTTCGAGATGCCAAACGAGCCCTCATCGAATGCAAATTTGCTTTATATCGAAATCGAACATTTGCGTATTGCTTCGGTTGTAGGTATTCCATCTCGTAATATGATATCAAAATGCCTTAGTTTTACATAAACAAGCAAGATTCATGCGTTTCGAGATGCCAAACGAGCCCTCATCGAATGCAAATTTGCTTTATATCGAAATCGAACATTAGCGTTTCGCTTCGGTTGTAGGCGTTCCAGCTCGTAATATAAGAACGAAAAGCCTTAGTTTTACGAGAAAACGCAAGATTCATGCGTTACGAGCTGCCAAACGAGCCCCCATCGAATGCAAATACGCTTTATATCGAAATCGAACATTAGAGTTTTTCTTCGGTTGTAGGTGTTCCAGCTCGTAATATAAGATCAGAAAGTCTTAGTTTCACGTAAACACGCAAGATTTATGAGTTTTGGGCCGCCAAACAAGCCCCCATCGAATGCAAATTCGCTTTAGGTCGAAATCGAACATTAGCGTTTTGCTTCGGTTGTAGGTGTTTCAGCTCGTAATATGATATCAAAAAGCCTTAATTTTATGTGAATACGCAAGATTCATGCGTTTCGAGCAGCCAAGCAAGCCCCCATCGAATGCAAATTCGCTTTATATCGAAATCGAACATTTGCGTATTGCTTCGGCTGTAGGCGTTCCAGCTCGTAATATAAGATCAAAAAGTCTTAGTTTCACGTAAACACGCAAGATTTATGCGTTTTGGGCCGCCAAACGAGCCCCCATCGAATGCAAATTCGCTTTAGGTCGAAATCGAACATTAGCGTTTTGCTTCGGTTGTAGGTGTTTCAGCTCGTAATATGATATCAAAAAGCTTTAGTTTTACGTAAACAAGCAAGATTTATGCGTTTCGAGATGTCAAACGATCCCCCATGCAATGCAAATTCGCATTATATCGAAATCGAACATTTGCGTATTGCTTTGGTTGTAGGTATTCCATCTCGTAATATGATATCAAAATGCCTTAGTTTTACATAAACAAGCAAGATTCATGCGTTTCGAGATGCCAAACGAGCCCTCATCGAATGCAAATTTGCTTTATATCGAAATCGAACATTAGCGTTTCGCTTCGGTTGTAGGCGTTCCAGCTCGTAATATAAGAACGAAAAGCCTTAGTTTTACGAGAAAACGCAAGATTCATGCGTTACGAGCTGCCAAACGAGCCCCCATCGAATGCAAATACGCTTTATATCGAAATCAAATGTTTACGTATTGCTTCAGCTGTAGGCGTACCAACTCGCAATATAAGATCAAAAACGCTTAGTTTTATGTAAATACTCAATATTCATACGTTTCGAGCCGCCAAACAAGCTCCCATCGAATGCAAATTGACTTTATATCGAAATCGAACATTAGCGTTTTGTTTCGCTTGTAGGTGTTTCAGTTCTTAATATGAAATCAAAAAGCCTTAATTTTACGGGAGTCTTAGTTTTACGTAAACACGCAAGATTTATTCGTTTTGGGCCGCCAAACGAGTCCCCATCGAATGCAAATTCGCTTTATATCGAAATCGAACATTAGAGTTTTTCTTCGGTTGTAGGTGTTCCAGCTCGTAATATAAGATCAGAAAGTCTTAGTTTCACGTAAACACGCAAGATTTATGAGTTTTGGGCCGCCAAACAAGCCCCCATCGAATGCAAATTCGCTTTAGGTCGAAATCGAACATTAGCGTTTTGCTTCGGTTGTAGGTGTTTCAGTTCTTAATATGAGATCAAAAAGCCTTCATTTTACGGGAGTCTTAGTTTTACGTAAACACGCAAGATTCATTCGTTTTGGGCCGCCAAACGAGTCCCCATTGAATGCAAATTCGCTTTATATCGAAATCGAACATTAGAGTTTTTCTTCGGTTGTAGGTGTTCCAGCTTGTAATGTAAGATCAAAAAGATTTTGTTTCACGTAAACACGCAAGTTTCATGCGTTTTGGGCCGCCAAACAAGCCCCCATCGAATGCAAATTCGCTGTAGGTCGAAATCAAACATTTGCGTATTGCTTCAGTTCTAGGTGTTCCAGCTTGTAATATGATATCAAAAAGCCTTTATTTTACGTAAATACGCAAGATTCGTGCGTTTTGGGCCGCCAAACGAGCACCTATCGAATGCAAATTCGCTTTATAACGAAATCGAACATTAGCGTTTTGCTTCGGTTGTAGGTGTTTCAGTTCTTAATAGGAGATCAAAAAGCCTTAATTTTATGGGAGTCTTAGTTTTACGTAAACACGCAAGATTCATTCGTTTTGGGCCGCCAAACAAGTCCCCTTTGAATGCAAAATCGCTTTATATCGAAATCGAACATTAGAGTTTTTCTTCGGTTGTAGGTGTTCCAGCTTGTAATGTAAGATCAAAAAGCTTTAGTTTCACGTAAACACGCAAGATTCATGCGTTTTGGGCCGCCAAAAAAGCCCCCATCGAATGCAAATTCGCTGAAGGTCGAAATCGAACATTTGCGTATTGCTTCGGTTCTAGGTGTTCCAGCTTGTAATATGATATCAAAAAGCCTTTATTTTCGTAAATACCCAAGATTCAATCGTTTTGGGCCGCCAAACGAGTCCCCATTGAATGCAAATTCGCTTTATATCGAAATCGAATATTAGAGTTTTTCTTCGGTTGTAGGTGTTCCAGCTTGTAATGTAAGATCAAAAAGCTTTAGCTTCACGTAAACACGCAAGTTTCATGCGTTTTGGGCCGCCAAACAAGCCCCCATCGAATGCAAATTCGCTGTAGGTCGAAATCGAACATTTGCGTATTGCTTCGGTTCTAGGTGTTGCAGCTTGTAATATGATATCAAAAAGCCTTTATTTTACGTAAATACGCAAGATTCGTGCGTTTTGGGCCGCCAAACGAGCACCTATCGAATGCAAATTCGCTTTATATCGAAATCGAACATTAGAGTTTTTCTTCGGTTGTAGGTGTTCCAGCTTGTAATGTAAGATGAAAAAGATTTAGTTTCACGTAAACACGCAAGTTTCATGCGTTTTGGGCCGCCAAACAAGCCCCCATCGAATGCAAATTCGCTGTAGGTCGAAATCAAACATTTGCGTATTGCTTCAGTTCTAGGTGTTCCAGCTTGTAATATGATATCAAAAAGCCTTTATTTTACGTAAATACGCAAGATTCGTGCGTTTTGGGCCGCCAAACGAGCACCTATCGAATGCAAATTCGCTTTATATCGAAATCGAACATTAGCGTTTTGCTTCGGTTGTAGGTGTTTCAGTTCTTAATAGGAGATCAAAAAGCCTTAATTTTATGGGAGTCTTAGTTTTACGTAAACACGCAAGATTCATTCGTTTTGGGCCGCCAAACAAGTCCCCTTTGAATGCAAATTCGCTTTATATCGAAATCGAATATTAGAGTTTTTCTTCGGTTGTAGGTGTTCCAGCTTGTAATGTAAGATCAAAAAGCTTTAGCTTCACGTAAACACGCAAGTTTCATGGGTTTTGGGCCGCCAAACAAGCCCCCATCGAATGCAAATTCGCTGTAGGTCGAAATCGAACATTTGCGTATTGCTTCGGTTCTAGGTGTTCCAGCTTGTAATATGATATCAAAAAGCCTTTATTTTACGTAAATACGCAAGATTCGTGCGTTTTGGGCCGCCAAACGAGCACCTATCGAATGCAAATTCGCTTTATATCGAAATCGAACATTAGAGTTTTTCTTAGGTTGTAGGTGTTCCAGCTTGTACTGCAAGATCAAAAAGCCTTAGTTTCACGAGAATACGCAAGATTCATGCGTTTCGAGCTGCCAAACAAGCCCCGAACGAATGCAAATTCGCTTTATATCGAAATCGAACATTAGCGTTTTGCTTCGGTTCTAGGTGTTTCAGTTCGTAATATGAGATCAAAAAGCCTTAGTTTTACGTAAACACGCAAGATTCGTGCGTTTCAAGATGCCAAACGAGCCCCCATCGAGTGCAAATTCACTTTATATCGAAATCGAACATTTGCGTATTGCTTCGGCTGTAGGCGTTCCAGCTTGTAATATGATATCAAAAAGCCTTTATTTTACGTAAATACGCAAGATTCGTGCGTTTTGGGCCGCCAAACGAGGCCCTATCGAATGCAAATTCGCTTTATATCGAAATCGAACATTAGAGTTTTTCTTCGGTTACAGGTGTTCCAGCTTGTAATGTAAGATCAGAAAGCCTTAGTTTCACGAGAATACGCAAGATTCATGCGTTTCGAGCTGCCAAACAAGCCCCCAACGAATGCAAATTCGCTTTATATCGAAATCGAACATTAGCGTTTTGCTTCGGTTGTAGGTGTTTCAGCTCGTAATATGATATCAAAAAGCCTTAGTTTTACGTAAACAAGCAAGATTTATGCGTTACGAGATGCCAAACGAGCCCTCATCGAATGCAAATTCGCTTTATATCGAAATCGAACATTAGAGTTTTTCTTCGGTTGTAGGTGTTCCAGCTTGTAATGTAAGATCAAAAAGCCTTAGATTCACGAGAATACGGAAGATTCATGCGTTTCGAGCTGCCAAACAAGCCCCCAACGAATGCAAATTCGCTTTATATCGAAATCGAACATTAGCGTGTGGCTTCGGTTGTAGGTGTTTCAGCTCGTAATATGAGATCAAAAAGCCTTAATTTTATGTGAATACGCAAGATTCATGCGTTTAGAGCAGCCAAACAAGCCCCCATCGAATGCAAATTCGCTTTATATCGAATTCGAACATTTGCGTATTGTTTCGGCTGTAGGCGTTCCAGCTCGTAATATAAGATCAAAAAGTCTTAGTTTTACGTAAACACGCAAGATTCATGCGAGCCCCCATCGAATGCAAATTCGCTTTAGATCGAAATCGAACATTAGCCGTTTGCTTCGACTGTAAGTGTTTTAGCTTGTGATATGAGATCAAAAAGCGTTAGTTTTTCGTAAACAAGTAAGATTCATGGGTTTCGAGATGCCAAATGAGCCCTCATCAAATGCAAATTCGCTTTATATCGAAATCGAACATTAGCGTTTTGCTTCGCTTGTAGGTGTTTCAGTTCTTAATATGAGATCAAAAAGCCTTAATTTTACGGGAGTCTTAGTTTTACGTAAACACGCAAGATTCATTCGTTTTCGGCCGCCAAACGAGTCCCCATTGAATGCAAATTCGCTTTATATCGAAATCGAACATTAGAGTTTTTCTTCGGTTGTAGGTGTTCCAGCTTGTAATGTAAGATCAAAAAGCTTTAGTTTTACGTAAATACGCAAGATTCATGCGTTTTGGGCCGCCAAACAAGCCCCCATCGAATGCAAATTCGCTGTAGGTCGAAATCGAACATTTGCGTATTGCTTCGGTTCTAGGTGTTCCAGCTTGTAATATGATATCAAAAAGCCTTTATTTTCGTAAATACCCAAGATTCATTCGTTTTGGGCCGCCATACGAGTCCCCATTGAATGCAAATTCGCTTTATATCGAAATCGAACATTAGAGTTTTTCTTCGGTTGTAGGTGTTCCAGCTTGTAATGTAAGATCAAAAAGATTTAGTTTCACGTAAACACGCAAGTTTCATGCGTTTTGGGCCGCCAAACAAGCCCCCATCGAATGCAAATTCGCTGTAGGTCGAAATCGAACATTTGCGTATTGCTTCGGTTCTAGGTGTTCCAGCTTGTAATATGATATCAAAAAGCTTTAGTGTTATGCCGCAGAACCTCAGGTAGCTAATCTGAGGTCTGTGCGCGAGCCGTTAGCTCGGAAGGTTGGGGATGTGCTCAGTAAAGGGTTGGAACCCAAGTGGAGTACGAACATAGGTTTATTTAATTAACGATATTTATTTGACAACGTAATTTATTTAATTAACGATATTTATCTGACAACGTATTTTTAAACGACAAGAGATTTAGATATTTGATATGCTTAACAAGGTATTTATATGTTCGGAGTTTTACAAGGGTTGCATTGTTATACTTACCGTATAACAATGCTCACCAGGAACCTTCGATTAAGGTTCTCCTTTTGCTAGGACAAGTCGAATCAACGCTCAACGTGACGTTGATTTACTCCTTGGTTAGAGCTCGTTCGAAGCTTTGTTAATTCCTCGATTTATGCTTGATTAGTTTCTCTATTAATGCTTGATTAGTTTCTCTATTAATGCTTGATTAATCCTGCTGGTTTGATATTGCTCTATTTATATGTTATCTCTTGATGCTTTACTTTCTTTGTTAAAGTTCTATTTATGCTCACGTTTGTCCTTTCGAATTACCAACCGCTGGTGCGCTCTGCGCGCTGGATACACCTTATAGATTAACGACACTCCGGCGTTAGTCTTTCGCGATAGGGGTTTACAATTACCCGACCCACTTATCGTGTTTGAACTGTGCTCGAGGTGTATCCATAGGGATACACCTCGACTATAGAGTCAACCGTAAGAATCAGGAGTTCCGAAGAGACTGATGAGTGTCTGCTATCGATCCCTTATATACGAATAAGAGAGCAGGCACGTCAGCTTAATATTGTTTAGATGTTTATGGTTTACTTTATTTCTGTAAACAATTATCTTTCCAAATCCTCGCTTCTTCGAGAACGGGATTTGGAGCATGTTTTTATTTCGACATAAGTGACTCGGTGATTCTCGAGTCGATGCTCTAATTACCGAGTCGCCCGTGATTGCTTAACGGCTGACTCAGGTTTTTGGTGGATTTCGTTGCAGCGACGCGCGCTCGTCGCGTGCCGCTGCATACCTCGATATTGTGCAACCGGAGTTGCTCCACTTTTCGGACGCCGCTGTCCGAACTGGAATGTATACTACAATACTATAATATACGACGGTATATTATTACGACTATTTTATAATATTATACTATTATACGAATATAGTATAATATTATGTTGTTGCCCGAGAGCGTATAATAATGTTTAATGTTAATATTAAATATTACTACATTATTATATTAATTAAATTAGGAATATATTAATGACTTATTAATATATTACTTAATTAATGTTGTATCATAACTAGGGTGCTACTACCCTATCCGGGGTACAACATTAGTTTTACGTAAACAAGCAAGATTTATGCGTTTCGAGATGCCAAACGATCCCCCATCGAATGCAAATTCGCATTATATCGAAGTCGAACATTTGCGTATTGCTTCGGTTGTAGGTATTCCATCTCGTAATATGATATCAAAAAGCTTTAGTTTTACGTAAACAAGCAAGATTTATGCGTTTCGAGATGTCAAACGATCCCCCATGGAATGCAAATTCGCATTATATCGAAATCGAACATTTGCGTATTGCTTCGGTTGTAGGTATTCCATCTCGTAATATGATATCAAAATGCCTTAGTTTTACATAAACAAGCAAGATTCATGCGTTTCGAGATGCCAAACGAGCCCTCATCGAATGCAAATTTGCTTTATATCGAAATCGAACATTAGCGTTTCGCTTCGGTTGTAGGCGTTCCAGCTCGTAATATAAGAACGAAAAGCCTTAGTTTTACGAGAAAACGCAAGATTCATGCGTTACGAGCTGCCAAACGAGCCCCCATCGAATGCAAATACGCTTTATATCGAAATCAAATGTTTACGTATTGCTTCAGCTGTAGGCGTACCAACTCGCAATATAAGATCAAAAACGCTTAGTTTTATGTAAATACTCAATATTCATACGTTTCGAGCCGCCAAACAAGCTCACATCGAATGCAAATTGACTTTATATCGAAATCGAACATTAGCGTTTTGTTTCGCTTGTAGGTGTTTCAGTTCTTAATATGAAATCAAAAAGCCTTAATTTTACGGGAGTCTTAGTTTTACGTAAACACGCAAGATTTATTCGTTTTGGGCCGCCAAACGAGTCCCCATCGAATGCAAATTCGCTTTATATCGAAATCGAACATTAGAGTTTTTCTTCGGTTTTAGGTGTTCCAGCTCGTAATATAAGATCAGAAAGTCTTAGTTTCACGTAAACACGCAAGATTTATGAGTTTTGGGCCGCCAAACAAGCCCCCATCGAATGCAAATTCGCTTTAGGTCGAAATCGAACATTAGCGTTTTGCTTCGGTTGTAGGTGTTTCAGCTCGTAATATGATATCAAAAAGCCTTAATTTTATGTGAATACGCAAGATTCATGCGTTTCGAGCAGCCAAGCAAGCCCCCATCGAATGCAAATTCGCTTTATATCGAAATCGAACATTTGCGTATTGCTTCGGCTGTAGGCGTTCCAGCTCGTAATATAAGATCAAAAAGTCTTAGTTTCACGTAAACACGCAAGATTTATGCGTTTTGGGCCGCCAAACGAGCCCCCATCGAATGCAAATTCGCTTTAGGTCGAAATCGAACATTAGCGTTTTGCTTCGGTTGTAGGTGTTTCAGCTCGTAATATGATATCAAAAAGCTTTAGTTTTACGTAAACAAGCAAGATTTATGCGTTTCGAGATGTCAAACGATCCCCCATGCAATGCAAATTCGCATTATATCGAAATCGAACATTTGCGTATTGCTTCGGCTGTAGGCGTTCCAGCTTGTAATATGATATCAAAAAGCCTTTATTTTACGTAAATACGCAAGATTCATGCGTTTTGGGCCGCCAAACAAGCCCCCATCGAATGCAAATTCGCTGTAGGTCGAAATCGAACATTTGCGTATTGCTTCGGTTCTAGGTGTTCCAGCTTGTAATATGATATCAAAAAGCCTTTATTTTCGTAAATACCCAAGATTCATTCGTTTTGGGCCGCCAAACGAGTCCCCATTGAATGCAAATTCGCTTTATATCGAAATCGAACATTAGAGTTTTTCTTCGGTTGTAGGTGTTCCAGCTTGTAATGTAAGATCAAAAAGATTTAGTTTCACGTAAACACGCAAGTTTCATGCGTTTTGGGCCGCCAAACAAGCCCCCATCGAATGCAAATTCGCTGTAGGTCGAAATCGAACATTTGCGTATTGCTTCGGTTCTAGGTGTTCCAGCTTGTAATATGATATCAAAAAGCTTTAGTGTTATGCCGCAGAACCTCAGGTAGCTAATCTGAGGTCTGTGCGCGAGCCGTTAGCTCGGAAGGTTGGGGATGTGCTCAGTAAAGGGTTGGAACCCAAGTGGAGTACGAACATAGGTTTATTTAATTAACGATATTTATTTGACAACGTAATTTATTTAATTAACGATATTTATCTGACAACGTATTTTTAAACGACAAGAGATTTAGATATTTGATATGCTTAACAAGGTATTTATATGTTCGGAGTTTTACAAGGGTTGCATTGTTATACTTACCGTATAACAATGCTCACCAGGAACCTTCGATTAAGGTTCTCCTTTTGCTAGGACAAGTCGAATCAACGCTCAACGTGACGTTGATTTACTCCTTGGTTAGAGCTCGTTCGAAGCTTTGTTAATTCCTCGATTTATGCTTGATTAGTTTCTCTATTAATGCTTGATTAGTTTCTCTATTAATGCTTGATTAATCCTGCTGGTTTGATATTGCTCTATTTATATGTTATCTCTTGATGCTTTACTTTCTTTGTTAAAGTTCTATTTATGCTCACGTTTGTCCTTTCGAATTACCAACCGCTGGTGCGCTCTGCGCGCTGGATACACCTTATAGATTAACGACACTCCGGCGTTAGTCTTTCGCGATAGGGGTTTACAATTACCCGACCCACTTATCGTGTTTGAACTGTGCTCGAGGTGTATCCATAGGGATACACCTCGACTATAGAGTCAACCGTAAGAATCAGGAGTTCCGAAGAGACTGATGAGTGTCTGCTATCGATCCCTTATATACGAATAAGAGAGCAGGCACGTCAGCTTAATATTGTTTAGATGTTTATGGTTTACTTTATTTCTGTAAACAATGATCTTTCCAAATCCTCGCTTCTTCGAGAACGGGATTTGGAGCATGTTTTTATTTCGACATAAGTGACTCGGTGATTCTCGAGTCGATGCTCTAATTACCGAGTCGCCCGTGATTGCTTAACGGCTGACTCAGGTTTTTGGTGGATTTCGTTGCAGCGACGCGCGCTCGTCGCGTGCCGCTGCATACCTCGATATTGTGCAACCGGAGTTGCTCCACTTTTCGGACGCCGCTGTCCGAACTGGAATGTATACTACAATACTATAATATACGACGGTATATTATTACGACTATTTTATAATATTATACTATTATACGAATATAGTATAATATTATGTTGTTGCCCGAGAGCGTATAATAATGTTTAATGTTAATATTAAATATTACTACATTATTATATTAATTAAATTAGGAATATATTAATGACTTATTAATATATTACTTAATTAATGTTGTATCATAACTAGGGTGCTACTACCCTATCCGGGGTACAACATTAGTTTTACGTAAACAAGCAAGATTTATGCGTTTCGAGATGCCAAACGATCCCCCATCGAATGCAAATTCGCATTATATCGAAGTCGAACATTTGCGTATTGCTTCGGTTGTAGGTATTCCATCTCGTAATATGATATCAAAAAGCTTTAGTTTTACGTAAACAAGCAAGATTTATGCGTTTCGAGATGTCAAACGATCCCCCATGGAATGCAAATTCGCATTATATCGAAATCGAACATTTGCGTATTGCTTCGGTTGTAGGTATTCCATCTCGTAATATGATATCAAAATGCCTTAGTTTTACATAAACAAGCAAGATTCATGCGTTTCGAGATGCCAAACGAGCCCTCATCGAATGCAAATTTGCTTTATATCGAAATCGAACATTAGCGTTTCGCTTCGGTTGTAGGCGTTCCAGCTCGTAATATAAGAACGAAAAGCCTTAGTTTTACGAGAAAACGCAAGATTCATGCGTTACGAGCTGCCAAACGAGCCCCCATCGAATGCAAATACGCTTTATATCGAAATCAAATGTTTACGTATTGCTTCAGCTGTAGGCGTACCAACTCGCAATATAAGATCAAAAACGCTTAGTTTTATGTAAATACTCAATATTCATACGTTTCGAGCCGCCAAACAAGCTCACATCGAATGCAAATTGACTTTATATCGAAATCGAACATTAGCGTTTTGTTTCGCTTGTAGGTGTTTCAGTTCTTAATATGAAATCAAAAAGCCTTAATTTTACGGGAGTCTTAGTTTTACGTAAACACGCAAGATTTATGCGTTTTGGGCCGCCAAACGAGCCCCCATCGAATGCAAATTCGCTTTAGGTCGAAATCGAACATTAGCGTTTTGCTTCGGTTGTAGGTGTTTCAGCTCGTAATATGATATCAAAAAGCTTTAGTTTTACGTAAACAAGCAAGATTTATGCGTTTCGAGATGTCAAACGATCCCCCATGCAATGCAAATTCGCATTATATCGAAATCGAACATTTGCGTATTGCTTCGGCTGTAGGCGTTCCAGCTTGTAATATGATATCAAAAAGCCTTTATTTTACGTAAATACGCAAGATTCGTGCGTTTTGGGCCGCCAAACGAGCCCCTATCGAATACAAATTCGCTTTATATCGAAATCGAACATTAGAGTTTTTCTTCGGTTACAGGTGTTCCAGCTTGTAATGTAAGATCAGAAAGCCTTAGTTTCGCGAGAATACGCAAGATTCATGCGTTTCGAGCTGCCAAACAAGCCCCCAACGAATGCAAATTCGCTTTATATCGAAATCGAACATTAGAGTTTTTCTTCGGTTACAGGTTTTCCAGCTTGTAATGTAAGATCAGAAAGCCTTAGTTTCACGAGAATACGCAAGATTCATGCCTTTCGAGCTGCCAAACAAGCCCCCAACGAATGCAAATTCGCTTTATATCGAAATCGAACATTAGCGTTTTGCTTCGGTTGTAGGTGTTTCAGCTCGTAATATGAGATCAAAAAGCCTTAATTTTATGTGAATACGCAAGATTCATGCGTTTAGAGCAGCCAAACAAGCCCCCATCGAATGCAAATTCGCTTTATATCGAATTCGAACATTTGCGTATTGTTTCGGCTGTAGGCGTTCCAGCTCGTAATATAAGATCAAAAAGTCTTAGTTTTACGTAAACACGCAAGATTCATGCGAGCCCCCATCGAATGCAAATTCGCTTTAGATCGAAATCGAACATTAGCCGTTTGCTTCGACTGTAAGTGTTTTAGCTTGTGATATGAGATCAAAAAGCGTTAGTTTTTCGTAAACAAGTAAGATTCATGGGTTTCGAGATGCCAAACGAGCCCTCATCAAATGCAAATTCGCTTTATATCGAAATCGAACATTAGCGTTTTGCTTCGCTTGTAGGTGTTTCAGTTCTTAATATGAGATCAAAAAGCCTTAATTTTACGGGAGTCTTAGTTTTACGTAAACACGCAAGATTCATTCGTTTTGGGCCGCCAAACGAGTCCCCATTGAATGCAAATTCGCTTTATATCGAAATCGAACATTAGAGTTTTTCATCGGTTGTAGGTGTTCCAGCTTGTAATGTAAGATCAAAAAGCTTTAGTTTTACGTAAATACGCAAGATTCATGCGTTTTGGGCCGCCAAACAAGCCCCCATCGAATGCAAATTCGCTGTAGGTCGAAATCGAACATTTGCGTATTGCTTCGGTTCTAGGTGTTCCAACTAGTAATATGATATCAAAAAGCCTTTATTTTACGTAAATACGCAAGATTCGTGCGTTTTGGGCCGCCAAACGAGCACCTATCGAATGCAAATTCGCTTTATATCGAAATCGAACATTAGAGTTTTTCTTCGGTTACAGGTGTTCCAGCTTGTAATGTAAGATCAGAAAGCCTTAGTTTCACGAGAATACGCAAGATTCATGCGTTTCGAGCTGCCAAACAAGCCCCCAACGAATGCAAATTCGCTTTATATCGAAATCGAACATTAGCATTTTGCTTCGGTTGTAGGTGTTTCAGCTCGTAATATGATATCAAAAAGCCTTAGTTTTACGTAAACAAGCAAGATTTATGCGTTACGAGATGCCAAACGAGCCCTCATCGAATGCAAATTCGCTTTATATCGAAATCGAACATTAGAGTTTTTCTTCGGTTGTAGGTGTTCCAGCTTGTAATGTAAGATCAAAAAGCCTTAGATTCACGAGAATACGGAAGATTCATGCGTTTTGAGCTGCCAAACAAGCCCCCAACGAATGCAAATTCGCTTTATATCGAAATCGAACATTAGCGTTTTGCTTCGGTTGTAGGTGTTTCAGCTCGTAATATGAGATCAAAAAGCCTTAATTTTATGTGAATACGCAAGATTCATGCGTGTAGAGCAGCCAAACAAGCCCCCATCGAATGCAAATTCGCTTTATATCGAATTCGAACATTTGCGTATTGTTTCGGCTGTAGGCGTTCCAGCTCGTAATATAAGATCAAAAAGTCTTAGTTTTACGTAAACACGCAAGATTCATGCGAGCCCCCATCGAATGCAAATTCGCTTTAGATCGAAATCGAACATTAGCCGTTTGCTTCGACTGTAAGTGTTTTAGCTTGTGATATGAGATCAAAAAGCGTTAGTTTTTCGTAAACAAGTAAGATTCATGGGTTTCGAGATGCCAAACGAGCCCTCATCAAATGCAAATTCGCTTTATATCGAAATCGAACATTAGCGTTTTGCTTCGCTTGTAGGTGTTTCAGTTCTTAATATGAGATCAAAAAGCCTTAATTTTACGGGAGTCTTAGTTTTACGTAAACACGCAAGATTCATTCGTTTTGGGCCGCCAAACGAGTCCCCATTGAATGCAAATTCGCTTTATATCGAAATCGAACATTAGAGTTTTTCTTCGGTTGTAGGTGTTCCAGCTTGTAATGTAAGATCAAAAAGCTTTAGTTTTACGTAAATACGCAAGATTCATGCGTTTTGGGCCGCCAAACAAGCCCCCATCGAATGCAAATTCGCTGTAGGTCGAAATCGAACATTTGCGTATTGCTTCGGTTCTAGGTGTTCCAGCTTGTAATATGATATCAAAAAGCCTTTATTTTCGTAAATACCCAAGATTCATTCGTTTTGGGCCGCCAAACGAGTCCCCATTGAATGCAAATTCGCTTTATATCGAAATCGAACATTAGAGTTTTTCTTCGGTTGTAGGTGTTCCAGCTTGTAATGTAAGATCAAAAAGATTTAGTTTCACGTAAACACGCAAGTTTCATGCGTTTTGGGCCGCCAAACAAGCCCCCATCGAATGCAAATTCGCTGTAGGTCGAAATCGAACATTTGCGTATTGCTTCGGTTCTAGGTGTTCCAGCTTGTAATATGATATCAAAAAGCTTTAGTGTTATGCCGCAGAACCTCAGGTAGCTAATCTGAGGTCTGTGCGCGAGCCGTTAGCTCGGAAGGTTGGGGATGTGCTCAGTAAAGGGTTGGAACCCAAGTGGAGTACGAACATAGGTTTATTTAATTAACGATATTTATTTGACAACGTAATTTATTTAATTAACGATATTTATCTGACAACGTATTTTTAAACGACAAGAGATTTAGATATTTGATATGCTTAACAAGGTATTTATATGTTCGGAGTTTTACAAGGGTTGCATTGTTATACTTACCGTATAACAATGCTCACCAGGAACCTTCGATTAAGGTTCTCCTTTTGCCAGGACAAGTCGAATCAACGCTCAACGTGACGTTGATTTACTCCTTGGTTAGAGCTCGTTCGAAGCTTTGTTAATTCCTCGATTTATGCTTGATTAGTTTCTCTATTAATGCTTGATTAATCCTGCTGGTTTGATATTGCTCTATTTATATGTTATCTCTTGATGCTTTACTTTCTTTGTTAAAGTTCTATTTATGCTCACGTTTGTCCTTTCGAATTACCAACCGCTGGTGCGCTCTGCGCGCTGGATACACCTTATAGATTAACGACACTCCGGCGTTAGTCTTTCGCGATAGGGGTTTACAATTACCCGACCCACTTATCGTGTTTGAACTGTGCTCGAGGTGTATCCCTATAGTCAACCGTAAGAATCAGGAGTTCCGAAGAGACTGATGAGTGTCTGCTATCGATCCCTTATATACGAATAAGAGAGCAGGCACGTCAGCTTAATATTGTTTAGATGTTTATGGTTTACTTTATTTCTGTAAACAATTATCTTTCCAAATCCTCGCTTCTTCGAGAACGGGATTTGGAGCATGTTTTTATTTCGACATAAGTGACTCGGTGATTCTCGAGTCGATGCTCTAATTACCGAGTCGCCCGTGATTGCTTAACGGCTGACTCAGGTTTTTGGTGGATTTCGTTGCAGCGACGCGCGCTCGTCGCGTGCCGCTGCATACCTCGATATTGTGCAACCGGAGTTGCTCCACTTTTCGGACGCCGCTGTCCGAACTGGAATGTATACTACAATACTATAATATACGACGGTATATTATTACGACTATTTTATAATATTATACTATTATACGAATATAGTATAATATTATGTTGTTGCCCGAGAGCGTATAATAATGTTTAATGTTAATATTAAATATTACTACATTATTATATTAATTAAATTAGGAATATATTAATGACTTATTAATATATTACTTAATTAATGTTGTATCATAACTAGGGTGCTACTACCCTATCCGGGGTACAACATTAGTTTTACGTAAACAAGCAAGATTTATGCGTTTCGAGATGCCAAACGATCCCCCATCGAATGCAAATTCGCATTATATCGAAGTCGAACATTTGCGTATTGCTTCGGTTGTAGGTATTCCATCTCGTAATATGATATCAAAAAGCTTTAGTTTTACGTAAACAAGCAAGATTTATGCGTTTCGAGATGTCAAACGATCCCCCATCGAATGCAAATTCGCTTTATATCGAAATCGAACATTTGCGTATTGCTTCGGCTGTAGGCGTTCCAGCTCGTAATATAAGATCAAAAAGTCTTAGTTTTACGTAAACACGCAAGATTTATGCGTTTTGGGCCGCCAAACGAGCCCCCATCGAATGCAAATTCGCTTTAGGTCGAAATCGAACATTAGCGTTTTGCTTCGGTTGTAGGTGTTTCAGCTCGTAATATGATATCAAAAAGCTTTAGTTTTACGTAAACAAGCAAGATTTATGCGTTTCGAGATGTCAAACGATCCCCCATGGAATGCAAATTCGCATTATATCGAAATCGAACATTTGCGTATTGCTTCGGTTGTAGGTATTCCATCTCGTAATATGATATCAAAATGCCTTAGTTTTACATAAACAAGCAAGATTCATGCGTTTCGAGATGCCAAACGAGCCCTCATCGAATGCAAATTTGCTTTATATCGAAATCGAACATTAGCGTTTCGCTTCGGTTGTAGGCGTTCCAGCTCGTAATATAAGAACGAAAAGCCTTAGTTTTACGAGAAAACGCAAGATTCATGCGTTACGAGCTGCCAAACGAACCCCCATCGAATGCAAATACGCTTTATATCGAAATCAAATGTTTACGTATTGCTTCAGCTGTAGGCGTACCAACTCGCAATATAAGATCAAAAACGCTTAGTTTTATGTAAATACTCAATATTCATACGTTTCGAGCCGCCAAACAAGCTCACATCGAATGCAAATTGACTTTATATCGAAATCGAACATTAGCGTTTTGTTTCGCTTGTAGGTGTTTCAGTTCTTAATATGAAATCAAAAAGCCTTAATTTTACGGGAGTCTTAGTTTTACGTAAACACGCAAGATTTATTCGTTTTGGGCCGCCAAACGAGTCCCCATCGAATGCAAATTCGCTTTATATCGAAATCGAACATTAGAGTTTTTCTTCGGTTGTAGGTGTTCCAGCTCGTAATATAAGATCAGAAAGTCTTAGTTTCACGTAAACACGCAAGATTTATGAGTTTTGGGCCGCCAAACAAGCCCCCATCGAATGCAAATTCGCTTTAGGTCGAAATCGAACATTAGCGTTTTGCTTCGGTTGTAGGTGTTTCAGCTCGTAATATGATATCAAAAAGCCTTAATTTTATGTGAATACGCAAGATTCATGCGTTTCGAGCAGCCAAGCAAGCCCCCATCGAATGCAAATTCGCTTTATATCGAAATCGAACATTTGCGTATTGCTTCGGCTGTAGGCGTTCCAGCTCGTAATATAAGATCAAAAAGTCTTAGTTTCACGTAAACACGCAAGATTTATGCGTTTTGGGCCGCCAAACGAGCCCCCATCGAATGCAAATTCGCTTTAGGTCGAAATCGAACATTAGCGTTTTGCTTCGGTTGTAGGTGTTTCAGCTCGTAATATGATATCAAAAAGCTTTAGTTTTACGTAAACAAGCAAGATTTATGCGTTTCGAGATGTCAAACGATCCCCCATGCAATGCAAATTCGCATTATATCGAAATCGAACATTTGCGTATTGCTTCGGTTGTAGGTATTCCATCTCGTAATATGATATCAAAATGCCTTAGTTTTACATAAACAAGCAAGATTCATGCGTTTCGAGATGCCAAACGAGCCCTCATCGAATGCAAATTTGCTTTATATCGAAATCGAACATTAGCGTTTCGCTTCGGTTGTAGGCGTTCCAGCTCGTAATATAAGAACGAAAAGCCTTAGTTTTACGAGAAAACGCAAGATTCATGCGTTACGAGCTGCCAAACGAGCCCCCATCGAATGCAAATACGCTTTATATCGAAATCAAATGTTTACGTATTGCTTCAGCTGTAGGCGTACCAACTCGCAATATAAGATCAAAAACGCTTAGTTTTATGTAAATACTCAATATTCATACGTTTCGAGCCGCCAAACAAGCTCCCATCGAATGCAAATTGACTTTATATCGAAATCGAACATTAGCGTTTTGTTTCGCTTGTAGGTGTTTCAGTTCTTAATATGAAATCAAAAAGCCTTAATTTTACGGGAGTCTTAGTTTTACGTAAACACGCAAGATTTATTCGTTTTGGGCCGCCAAACGAGTCCCCATCGAATGCAAATTCGCTTTATATCGAAATCGAACATTAGAGTTTTTCTTCGGTTGTAGGTGTTCCAGCTCGTAATATAAGATCAGAAAGTCTTAGTTTCACGTAAACACGCAAGATTTATGAGTTTTGGGCCGCCAAACAAGCCCCCATCGAATGCAAATTCGCTTTAGGTCGAAATCGAACATTAGCGTTTTGCTTCGGTTGTAGGTGTTTCAGCTCGTAATATGATATCAAAAAGCCTTAATTTTATGTGAATACGCAAGATTCATGCGTTTCGAGCAGCCAAGCAAGCCCCCATCGAATGCAAATTCGCTTTATATCGAAATCGAACATTTGCGTGTTGCTTCGGCTGTAGGCGTTCCAACTCGTAATATAAGATCAAAAAGTCTTAGTTTTACGTAAACACGCAAGATTCATGCGTTTTGGGCCGCCAAACGAGCCCCCATCGAATGCAAATTCGCTTTATATCGAAATCGAACATTAGAGTTTTTCTTCGGTTGTATGTGTTCCAGCTCGTAATATAAGATCAGAAAGTCTTAGTTTCACGTAAACACGCAAGATTTATGCGTTTTACGCCGCCAAACAAGCCCCCATCGAATGCAAATTCGCTTTAGGTCGAAATCGAACATTAGCGTTTTGCTTCGGTTGTAGGTGTTTCAGCTCGTAATATGATATTAAAAAGCTTTAGTTTTACGTAAAAAAGCAAGATTTATGCGTTTCGAGATGTCAAACGATCCCCCATCGAATGCAAATTCGCATTATATCGAAATCGAACATTTGCGTATTGCTTCGGTTGTAGGTATTCCATCTCGTAATATGATATCAAAATGCCTTAGTTTTACGTAAACAAGCAAGATTCATGCGTTTCGAGATGCCAAACGAGCCCTCGTCGAATGCAAATTTGCTTTATATCGAAATCGAACATTAGCGTTTCGCTTCGGTTGTAGGCGTTCCAGCTCGTAATATAAGAACGAAAAGCCTTAGTTTTACGAGAAAACGCAAGATTCATGCGTTACGAGCTGCCAAACGAGCCCCCATCGAATGCAAATACGCTTTATATCGAAATCAAATGTTTACGTATTGCTTCAGCTAGGGTGAGCGTGGCCGAGTGGTCTCGGCGCGCGCTTCACACGCAGTAGGCCCGGGTTCGATTCCCGGCAAGCACCAAGAATTTTCTGTGGTGTTTTTATCTGCGAAAAAGTGGTTCGGAACCCACTATAATAGTAGGTCCAGAGGAAAGGACCAGCGCCTCGGTATGGGAATCCGAAAGACTGGGAAAAGGTGTCGCGGGTTCGATTCCCGAGACTGAAGGCCCGTAGGTGAAAGGAAAACGGACGGGGACATAGCTCCGGAGATAGGACGTACGAACTACGACTATATCCGTATGTCCGGGATTACTGACACCTGACGGGGCGCGACGAAGCTCCGGGCCCAAGAATCGAACCGGCGACCGCGGATAAGGAAGGAGGAGGAAGAAAGTGAAGGAGCCCGTAACCCTTAGGGGATCGGTGTAACACACAATACAATACAATACAATACGTATTGCTTCAGCTGTAGGCGTACCAACTCGCAATATAAGATCAAAAACGCTTAGTTTTATGTAAATACTCAATATTCATACGTTTCGAGCCGCCAAACAAGCTCCCATCGAATGCAAATTGACTTTATATCGAAATCGAACATTAGCGTTTTGCTTCGCTTGTAGGTGTTTCAGTTCTTAATATGAGATCAAAAAGCCTTAATTTTACGGGAGTCTTAGTTTTACGTAAACACGCAAGATTCATTCATTTTGGGCCGCCAAACGAGTCCCCATTGAATGCAAATTCGCTTTATATCGAAATCGAACATTAGAGTTTTTCTTCGGTTGTAGGCGTTCCAACTCGTAATGTAAGATCAAAAAGCTTTAGTTTCACGTAAACACGCAAGATTCATGCGTTTTGGGCCGCCAAACAAGCCCCATCGAATGCAAATTCGCCGTAGGTCGAAATCGAACATTTGCGTATTGCTTCGGTTCTAGGTGTTCCAGCTTGTAATGTAAGATCAAAAAGCCTTAGTTTCACGAGAATACGCAAGACTCATGCTTTTCGAGCTGCCAAACAAGCCCCGAACGAATGCAAATTCGCTTTATATCGAAATCGAACATTAGCGTTTTGCTTCGGTTCTAGGTGTTTCAGTTCGTAATATCAGAACAAAAAGCCTTAGTTTTACGTAAACACGCAAGATTCATGCGTTTTGGGCCGCCAAACGAGCCCCCATCGAATGCAAATTCGCTTTATATCGAAATCGAACATTAGAGTTTTTCTTCGGTTGTAGGTGTTCCAGCTCGTAATATAAGATCAGAAAGTCTTAGTTTCACGTAAACACGCAAGATTTATGCGTTTTGGGCCGCCAAACAAGCCCCCATCGAATGCAAATTCGCTTTAGGTCGAAATCGAACATTAGCGTTTTGCTTCGGTTGTAGGTGTTTCAGCTCGTAATATGATATCAAAAAGCTTTAGTTTTACGTAAGCAAGCAAGATTTATGCGTTTCGAGATGCCAAACGATCCCCCATCGAATGCAAATACGCTTTATATCGAAATAAAAAGTTTACGTATTGCTTCAGCTGTAGGCGTACCAACTCGGAATATAAGATCAAAAACGCTTAGTTTTATGTAAATACGCAATATTCATACGTTTCGAGCCGTAAAACTAAGGCTTTTTGTTCTTATATTACGAGCTGGAACGCCTACAACCGAAGCGAAACGCTAATGTTCGATTTCGATATAAAGCGAATTTGCATTCGTTGGGGGCTTGTTTGGCAGCTCGAAACGCATGAATCTTGCCTATTCTCGTGAATCTAAGGCTTTTTGATCTTACATTACAAGCTGGAACACCTACAACCGAAGAAAAACTCTAATGTTCGATTTCGATATAAAGCGAATTTGCATTCGATGAGGGCTCGTTTGGCATCTCGTAACGCATAAATCTTGCTTGTTTACCTAAAAATAAGGCTTTTTGATATCATATTACGAGCTGAAACAGCTACAACCGAAGCAAAACGCTAATGTTCGATTTCGATGTAAAGCGAATTTGCATTCGTTGGGGGCTTGTTTGGCAGCTCGAAACTCATGAATCTTGCCTATTCTCGTGAATCTAAAGCTTTTTGATCTTACATTACAAGCTGGAACACCTACAACCGAAGAAAAACTCTAATGTTCGATTTCGATATAAAGCAAATTTGCATTCGATGAGGGCTCGTTTGGCATCTCGAAACGCATGAATCTTGCTTGTTTACGTAAAACTGAGGCATTTTTATATCATATTACGAGATGGAATACCTACAACCGAAGCAATACGCAAATGTTCGATTTCGATATAAAGCGAATTTGCATTCGTTGGGGGCTTGTTTGGCAGCTCGAAACGCATGAATCTTGCCTATTCTCGTGAATCTAAGGCTTTTTGATCTTAGATTACAAGCTGGAACACCTACAACAGAAGAAAAACTCTAATGTTCGATTTCGATATAAAGCGAATTTGCATTCGATGAGGGCTCGTTTGGCATCTCGTAACGCATAAATCTTGCTTGTTTACGTAAAACTAAGGCTTTTTGGTATCATATTAAGAACTGAAACACCTACAAGCGAAGCAAAACGCTAATGTTCGATTTTGACCCAAAGCGAATTTGCATTCGATGGGAGCTTGTTTGGCGGCTCGAAACGTATGAATATTGCGTATTTACATAAAACTAAGCGTTTTTGATCTTATATTCCGAGTTGGTACGCCTACAGCTGAAGCAATACGTAAACTTTTGATTTCGATATAAAGCGTATTTGCATTCGATGGGGGCTCGTTTGGCAGCTCGTAACGCATGAATCTTGCGTTTTCTCGTAAAACTAAGGTTTTTGTTCTTATATTACGAACTGGAACGCCTACAACCGAAGCGAAACGCTAATGTTCGATTTCGATATAAAGCAAATTTGCATTCGATGAGGGCTCGTTTGGCATCTCGAAACGCATGAATCTTGCTTGTTTACGTAAAACTAAGGCATTTTGATATCATATTACGAGATGAAATACCTACAACCGAAGCAATACGCAAATGTTCGATTTCGATATAATGCGAATTTGCATCCGATGGAGGATCGTTTGGCATCTCGTAACGCATAAATCTTGCTTGTTTACGTAAAACTAAGGCTTTTTGATATCATATTACGAGCTGAAACACCTACAACCGAAGCAAAACGCTAATGTTCGATTTCGACCTAAAGCGAATTTGCCAACGAGCCCCCATCGTAATGTAAGATCAAAAAGCTTTAGTTTCACGTAAACACCCAAGATTAGTGCGTTTTGGGCCGCCAAACGAGCCCCTATCGAATGCAAATTCGCTTTATATCGAAATCGAACATTAGAGTCTTTCTTCGGTTGTAGGTGTTCCAGCTTGTAATGTTAGATCAAAAAGCCTTAGTTTCACGAGAATACGCAAGATTCATGCGTTTCGAGCTGCCAAACAAGCCCCGAACGAATGCAAATTCGCTTTATATCGAAATCGAACATTTGCGTATTGCTTCGGCTGTAGGCGTTCCAGCTCGTAATATAAGATCAAAAAGTCTTAGTTTTACGTAAACACGCAAGATTCATGCGTTTTGGGCCGCCAAACAAGCCCCCATCGAATGCAAATTCGCTTTTTATCGAAATCGAACATTAACGTTTTGCTTCGGTTGTAGGTGTTTCAGCTCGTAATATGATATCAAAAAGCCTTAGTTTTACGTAAACAAGTAAGATTTGTGCGTTACGAGATGCCAAACGAGCCCTCATCGAATGCAAATTCGCTTTATATCGAAATCGAACATTAGAGTTTTTCTTCGGTTGTAGGTGTTCCAGCTTGTAATGTAAGATCAAAAAGCCTTAGATTCACGAGAATAGGCAAGATTCATGCGTTTCGAGCTGCAAAACAAGCCCCCAACGAATGCAAATTCGCTTTATATCGAAATCGAACATTAGCGTTTTGCTTCGGTTGTAGGTATTCCATCTCGTAATATGATATCAAAATGCCTTAGTTTTACGTAAACAAGCAAGATTCATGCGTTTCGAGATGCCAAACGAGCCCTCATCGAATGCAAATTTGCTTTATATCGAAATCGAACATTAGCGTTTCGCTTCGGTTGTAGGCGTTCCAGCTCGTAATATAAGAACAAAAAGCCTTAGTTTTACGAGAAAACGCAAGATTCATGCGTTTTGGGCCGCCAAACAAGCCCCCATCGAATGCAAATTCGCATTATATCGAAATCGAATATTTGCGTATTGCTTCGGCTGTATGCGTTCCAGCTCGTAATATAAGATCAGAAAGTCTTAGTTTCACGTAAACACGCAAGATTTATGCGTTTTGGGCCGCCAAACAAACCCCCATCGAATGCAAATTCGCTTTAGATCGAAATTGAACATTAGCGGTTTGCTTCGACTGTAGGTGTTTCAGCTCGTAATACGAAATCAAAAAGCCTTAATTTCACGTAAATACGCAAGATTCATGCGTTTCGAGCCGCCAAACAAGCCCCCATCGGATGCAAATCCGCATTATATCGAAACCGAACATTAGCGGTTTGCTTCGACAGTAGGTGTTTCAGTTCGTAATATGAGATCGTAAAGCCTTAATTTTACGGGAGTCTTAGTTTTACGTAAACACGCCAGATTCATTCGTTTTGGGCCGCCAAACGAGTCCCCATTGAATGCAAATTCGTTTTATATCGAAATCGAACATTAGAGTTTTTCTTCGGTTGTAGGCGTTCCAGCTTGTAATGTAAGATCAAAAAGCCTTAGTTTCACGAGAATACGCAAGATTAATGCTTTTCGAGCTGCCAAACAAGCCCCGAACGAATGCAAATTCGCGTTATATCGAAATCGAACATTAGCGTTTTGCTTCGGTTCTAGGTGTTTCAGTTCGTAATATGAGATCAAAAAGCCTTAGTTTTACGTAAACACGCGAGATTCATGCGTTTTGGGCCGCCAAACGAGCCCCCATCGCTTACATTACTCTAATGTTCGATTTCGATATAAAGCGAATTTGCATTCGATAGGGGCTCGTTTGGCGGCCCAAAACGCACGAATCTTGCGTATTTACGTAAAATAAAGGCTTTTTGATATCATATTACAAGCTGGAACACCTAGAACCGAAGCAATACGCAAATGTTCGATTTCGATCTAAAGCGAATTTGCATTCGATGGGGGCTTGGTTGGCGGCCCAAAGCGCATAAATCTTGAGTGTTTACGTGAAACTAAAACTTTCTGATCTTATATTTCGAGCTGGAACGCCTACAACCAAAGAAAAACTCTAATGTTCGATTTCGATATAAAGCGAATTTGCATTCGATGGGGGCTCGTTTGGCGGCTCAAAACGCATGAATCTTGCGTGTTTACGTAAAACTAAGACTTTTTGATCTTATATTACGAGCTGGAACGCCTACAGCCGAAGCAATACGCAAATGTTCGATTTCGATATAAAGCGAATTTGCATTCGATGGGGGCTTGCTTGGCTGCTCGAAACGCATGAATCTTGCGTATTCACATAAAATTAAGGCTTTTTGATCTCATATTACGAGCTGAAACACCTACAACCGAAGCAAAACGCTAATGTTCGATTTCGATATAAAGCGAATTTGCATTCGTTCGGGGCTTGTTTGGCAGCTCGAAACGCATGAATCTTGCGTATTCTCGTGAAACTAAGGCTTTTTGATCTTACATTACAAGCTGGAACACCTACAACCGAAGAAAGACTCTAATGTTCGATTTCGATATAAAGCGAATTTGCATTCGATAGGGGCTCGTTTGGCGGCCCAAAACGCACGAATCTTGCGTATTTACGTAAAATAAAGGCTTTTTTATATCATATTACAAGCTGGAACACCTAGAACCGAAGCAATACGCAAATGTTCGATTTCGACCTACAGCGAATTTGCATTCGATGGGGGCTTGTTTGGCGGCCCAAAACGCATAAATCTTGCGTGTTTACGTGAAACTAAGACTTTCTGATCTTATATTACGAGCTGGAACACCTACAACCGAAGAAAAACTCTAATGTTCGATTTCGATATAAAGCGAATTTGCATTCGATGTGGGCTCGTTTGGCGGCCCAAAACGCATGAATCTTGCGTATGTTAAATGTTAAGTTTCGTTTGAACGTCGCGCGCAAGCGTAGGCGGAAGCGACGTCGAGGCGAGAGTGCGACGCGGCACGAGACTGATGCGCGCGCCGGTAACGCCGAGCGCGAGGGTGTATGTGCGTACCTGTAATTAGGGCAGTAGGTCGATCACCGCGAGAACGAGCGAACGTATTCACGAGATAGAGAGAGAGAGAGAGGTGTGGCCCCGACGCGACCGTTCGAGGGGACCGCAACGCGAGTTAAGAACGAGAGAGAAAGAGAGTACGCGAGACGACCGATAGTTCGTACCGTTCGATTATTGTAAAGTTAGTCCAGTAACGTTAGTCTTTATTTGTATCTTTTGTTTGCCTCATTTACCGCGCCGAGTCCAGGCCGGATTTTCTTATATTCAATAAATTTACTTTTGCGTTATCTACGCCACGTGTCGCCGCCATTATTTCCCGACCGGGAATTTCACTTGCCCGAGTTTTGGAGCGAGCGGAACCGGAAGGAAAAAGGTTCTAACAATTCAGAAGTGGGATTACCACAGTCCGTTGTTCAGCCACGCATGCAGCGTGGGTTTTCTCGGAGCGGGAATGAACGGCATACGACGGTGCTGAAAACGTTTAACCAAAAAAAGAGGTGCGCGAAGCCATTGGATGGTCGATGAACGCGAATTCGACGAGTTTGCCGGAGCAGCGTATCGAGGCATGGGACTCCACCGATCGTGGACTCGAGGACGAGGTCATACGTCAGGTGGAGCTATACCGAGACAATCGGACGGGGCAAACGTGCCCATCGGATCGGCCGGAGGCATCGGCGCGGCAAACTCGGTCGGACAAGACAACATGGCCGACACACGAGATAGGACCACGAGGCCGGCGCAACCGGAAGCATCATCGTTAGCGAACCAAGCGTTCAACGCCGGAATCGGTAGAGAAGAGGACAATGCGCGCACAATCGACGCGGTGCGCGACGGCGACGGCGCGGTACCGCCGCTGGAGGGAGGAGTCCCGATGAACGTGAACGCGCCACAAGAGAGTGGGGGTAGCGCGCAACCACCGCCCGCTGGGCACTCAACGTTTCACGGGGCGGGGCAAGCTGCGCCTCAACTAGCAAACGCTTTTCGGGATTTCCTCACGCACGAGAATCGGGACGAAGCGCTCGCGCAACTGCTCGCTCAGTTGATGATGCAGCAACCACCGCAACCACAGCCGGTACCGTCGATTCCGACTTTTCATGTGATGCCGGACTTGTCGAAAAACATTGAAGATTTTACGGGTGACGATGACGGAGTGCGCGCACGTGAGTGGATAGAGAACCTCGAGTCAATGCAAAAACTACACAAGTGGCCCGACGATTTTTTGTTTGAAGCGGCGCGGGGACATTTAAAAAGCGGTGCGCGAGATTGGGCGCGCAGCCGAGCAGTTGAGTTAAAATCGTGGGGGGAGTTGCGAACCGCCTTCCGAGAGACATTCATTATGCGCGATGACCAATCGACACGATGGGCTCGCATGAAAGCGCGAGTGCAAGAGAAAGACGAATCTATGACACGATATTTCTACGCAAAAGAGAAAATGTGCAACGCTCTGAGGTTGAGTTTTCGCGAGGGAAAAGCCGAAATTCTCATCGGTCTTTGGTCCCGGGAATTGTGTAACGCCGTCATGGCGGCACCTCAATATACGTATGACGAGTTGCTACACGACCTCGTGTATTATGAAAAATTAATCACCCAGCGTGGGGATCGCATACGGTCGACGCGAGAGACAAATACCGCGGGCGCGAAACCACGAGGCAACAAGCCGAGTGCGGCGGGAGCCGCGAAGGCCACGGACACGAGTAACGCGAATACGCCGCGTGAGAAAACCGCATCGAACGGACGCACGTCGAGTAACCCCGGGAAGTGCTACAATTGTAACAAGCAAGGACATTTGTCACGCGATTGCACGGAACCGAAACGTGAGTTCACGTGTTATAAGTGCGGGAAACCGGGACACATTAGCCGAAATTGCTCCGAAAAGAAAACAGAGGGGAGCAACACCGTGCAGACGATCGGTCAGCCAAATGACAGCGCAGCGACAAAATATGTGAAAGTGGCCACGATTAACGGACGAGAAATTACCGCGTTCATTGATACCGGTAGTTCGGAGTGCACGTTGCGAGCGACCCGTGTTCTCACAGAACAATTTCAAATGACGCCGTCACCGATCGAGCTCAAGGGATTCGGACCTCCCGAATTCGTAGTGATGAGTCCGGGTGTTGTGCGCGCGAGTGTGTCAATAGATGGCGCCGAGGTATCGGAGGTAATCTTCCGCGTGGTACCAGACAATACACAACCCGTTGACGCGATCATAGGTCGCACCTTTACCGATCAACCTGAAATCGAGTATCACAAGATCGGAAACACGCTTACGTTTCGTCGAAACACCGATCCACCGATGGGGATCGATCCCGTCCCGAGGTACGCTACGACAACGCAGAATGTCGTATTGCCGGCCCAATCAGTGAGTTTCATTCACGTCGCCGACGCACGAGACCAGTACGAGGTTCCGGTTTTGAATCTTGGACGCCGGGAACGCACCATCGAGAGCGGATATCCTACGGTTCGAGGGGAAGTGACTCGTTGCCTTCTCATCGAGTCGACACCAAAGAAGAAAAGCGACATCGCTAGCGAAGACATCGACGTCGGAGAGGAACAACCAAACGACGTCGTTGAAGAATTGCGTGAGTTAGTAAACGAATACCGAGACTGCGTGTCAACCGGATTGCACGACCTCGGGTGCGCTAACAATATTACAATGGATATTAAAATCCTCGATTCGGCTGTGCCCGTGCATAGCAAGCCGTATCGTGCGACCGAGCGAGAACGACAGGAGGAGAAAGCGATTTTGAGCGAATTGAGGGAGGCAGGTATAGCTACGGATACCCAATCCGCGTACGCGAGCCCGGTATTACTAGTTAAAAAAAAAACCGGAGAATCGAGATTATGTGTCGATTTTCGGAAGTTGAACGCTATCACCGAGCGCGTGTATTTTCCTCTTCCGAATATCGACGACCACTTAGCCCAAATCCGAGATAGTTCGCTATTTATCGTTCTAGATTTGGCGCATGGTTATTTACAAATTCCGTTGTCACCAGAAGCTCGCGAAAAGACAGCCATTATCACTTCCGAGGAAACGGCGGAATTCACTCGCATGATTTTCGGGTTGATGAACGGACCCGCCTTTTTCTCGAAGGCAATGCATAAGGCACTCGGTCCTTTGAGAGACAATGTCGTGTTGTTCTACCTCGACGACATTTTGATTCCGGGCAAAAGTTGGACGGATTTACGACCAAAACTCCGATTAGTGTTCGAGGCGTTACGAAAAGCGGGATTAACGATTAAGCTCGCGAAATGTCGATTCTTATATTCACGCGTGTCTTATCTTGGTCACGAGATCTCGGCGAAAGGAATTGAACCCGGAGTAAACAAAGTAGCAGCAATCCGTGATTTCCCAGCACCCCAGAACGTACACGAAGTACGTCGTTATCTCGGTCTCACAAGTTACTTCCGGAAGTTCGTTCCACGTTTCGCTCAGATCGCGGAGCCTTTGAACAATCTGTTGAAAAATAACATACGATTCGAATGGGGAGAGAAGGAGAAACAAGCGTTCGAGACGCTAAAATCGAAGCTCACGGAGCAGCCCGTACTTCAAACGTTTAATCCTCAAGCGGAAACCGAATTACACACGGACGCGAGCGCGGCCGGCCTTGCGGCTATGTTAATGCAAAGAGACGCGACAGGGAACATGCGATTGGTGTACGCGATCAGTCGTCGCACGAGCGAGCCCGAGCGCGATTATCACAGTACTAAGCTTGAGTTATTGGCCATCGTGTGGGCCGTTTCGAGGTTGAGACCGATGCTCGCCAATATTTCGTTCACCGTTGTATCCGATTGTCAAGCTTTAAGTTATTTAAGCACACAGAAAACCCTTAATCCTCAGATAATCCGGTGGAATGATTTATTGAGCGATTACGATTATCGCATAGTCCATCGATCCGGAACTAAACTCGCTCACGTCGATGCATTAAGTCGAGCGCCGGTAGAAAATTTTGATGATTCCGAGAACGCCGCGATAATGTCGCTCTACTCCGAGGAAGATAGCGTACGAGTTTATCAACTCGTCGACGACGAAATAAAGCAAAAACGAGAGATATTAGAGAAACCAGCGCGCGAACGTACGAGAGACGAATGAGGGCGTACGACCGGTTTAGAATTAGTGGAAGGTATCGTGTATAAACGTGTAAACAATCGATTACTGTATGTGGTGCCGAGCGTGATGCGCAAGAGTATCGCGATAAGATTTCACGATCTAAAAAGTCACCAAGGTGTTGACAGGACGGTAACGCGCATTCGGGCACATTATTACTTCCCGCGGATGAAATCGTATTTGAAACGACACATACGAGCATGTCTGCAATGTATCGCGTGTAAGTCGCGACCGGGACGACAAGCGGGCGAGTTGCACCCCATTCCTCCCGGGCATCGGCCTTTCGCCGTGATTCATGTGGACCATCTGGGCCCCTTTGTGTCCAGTAGTCGAGGTAACAAATACGTGTTCGCTGTCATAGACAATTTAACTAAATTCGCGATCATCCGAGCTGTTAAAGACACAAAAACGGGTAACGTGTTACGCATTCTCGACGAATTCGTACGCGAGTATAGCGCGCCGACGAGAATCGTGTCCGATCGGGGGACGAGTTTTACCGCCAAAGCTTTCGAGCAATTTTGCGAGCGTCATGGCATCCGCCACACTGTCAATTCTCCGCGTCATCCACAAGCGAACGGACAAGTGGAACGTTTGAACGCGACACTGGTACCGGCCATACAGAGTAATCTAGTCGAAAATGAAGGTAGGAGTTGGGATAAACATCTAAAAAAATCCAGAGCGATCTGAACGAGATGACAAACGCGAGCACCGGTTTTTCTCCCTTTGAATTAGTCTACGGCTATGTTCCCCGACGCGACGAGGGGGAATTGCGAAAATTAACGCAGGACGATGCTCACACTTACCGAGCGCCGCGAGAATTACAAACGAAAGCGATCGAACGAATCGGAGTAGAACAAGCGAAGATGAAGCAACGTTATGACGCGAATCGGCTCCGAAACGTAGAATATGAAATTGGTACGGTAGTGTTCATGAAAACTGTTCCGAGCGCGACCGGAGAGTCGACCAAGCTTCACGAAAGGTATCGAGGTCCCTTGGTAATCACGCGAAAATTACCAAGTGACACTTATCTCGTCAGTGATTTAAACGACGCGACGCCGGGAAGACGCTATGCGTCGACCGCGCATGTTAGTCAACTCAAGCTTTGGGAGCCCGCGAGCTCCGAAATCGATGACGAAAAATTCGATGCCCAGGGCGACCACGATACTTCTTCGGAAAGCGAGACAGAATGTACAGAACGCCCAGTTATTGTCAATTCCAATGTACGTATGAATGAGATGAGCGATAGTGATAGTGCCACGGACAAAAGTGCTACGAATCAACAACAACGCGATACAAATGTATCGTCGAGCGCAGATGCGCCAGTGATCGCGAGTGAACGCGCCGAGCTCGAAAACAATCGAGAAGTGATAAAAACCCTAGTTGAAAATAAGGAGTGTGTGAATGAGCAAAGCGATCTCAACGAACCTTCGAGTAGCTCGAAGCGCAAATCAACCCGTGCGAAGCGCAAGCCACAGCGGCTCGCCGATTATGAACTGTGACAAAAAAAAAAAAAAAAAATATTAACGAGCTCGAGGACGAGCTCATCATAGCGTGGCCGAATGTTAAATGTTAAGTTTCGTTTGAACGTCGCGCGCAAGCGTAGGCGGAAGCGACGTCGAGGCGAGAGTGCCACGCGGCACGAGACTGATGCGCGCGCCGGTAACGCCGAGCGCGAGGGTGTATGTGCGTACCTGTAATTAGGGCAGTAGGTCGATCACCGCGAGAACGAGCGAACGTATTCACGAGATAGAGAGAGAGAGAGGTGTGGCCCCGACGCGACCGTTCGAGGGGACCGCAACGCGAGTTAAGAACGAGAGAGAAAGAGAGTACGCGAGACGACCGATAGTTCGTACCGTTCGATTATTGTAATGTAATAACCATCGTCTCTACCATCCTCACTTTTCCCTGTATCTTTTCCTTTCTCACGCGATTACCGCACGACTGCATTTACCTTCGATATCTCTCCACCCGCCGCCGCTGCTTATCGCACCGCCGGCCATCTCGTCATTTCTTCAAAGACTCTGAACGCCTATTCCCTATCTCCCCCTAAAATACACAATCCTGAACCTCGACCATTGCATTCCTTTTATCACGACAGACCAACGTCCAGGAGTCCGAAACATCTGCCTTTTCAGTATTTTTCCGATCCCCGAATTCCTTCCCCACTACCTGGACTTTGCCACGAGATAGATCTATAAGAACGAACCTCCACCTAGCTTAGATAGTCAGTAAGTCACCGAATTTCTGCGCGTTCACTCTGTACCGCTGCAGCTTTTATTTAAATAAACGTCTTAAGCAGTTTGCTCCAGTGTTTACCGAGTCCTTCCGTCCTAATACCGCGTTCTGTAGCCGAGTTGGCTGCTCGAAAGTGGAAGTAATATAAAAATCGCCATCCGCGACATCACAATTGGTGCTAAGTGTGGGGTAGTCAACTCAAAGTGCTGGGAACATAGGACTGATCGACGACACGAAAAATCTGTAAGAGACGAAGAGATCCAACGCTGGATACACCAAACGAATCGGTGAGTAACAATTCATTTACTCATTACCGCGAACCAATAATTTTCGCGTCCGATTCGGAAACTGACTCCGTGGTCACCAACGAAATGTCGATAACAAACGTCGGTGACACGCTTAAAAACGCGATGAACAAAGTGTTGGATCGATCAAAAGGTCCAGGCGACGAACAAATGTCGCGAACCGGGAGCGTAACGACCGTAGCATCGTTTGAAGAGATAACACCGAAAGAAGCGATAGAGCTAGTCAGGGAATTTGACGGGAAAGGTATCGGTGTAGAAACGTTCATCGCATCAATTGAAGATGTAAGGTCACAGGTAGCCAGACCAGATTATCTGCGGAAATTAATAATCGCCAAAAGAATAATAGGCGAAGCGGCTCGGGAAATACAGGAATACGAAACGGACACGTACGATAAACTGTACGAAGGACTCCGTATATTATTCGGAAATCTGCAACCTGTCAGCGTTTGGAGACATAAGCGTGCGCGTATGTTTCAAGGCAAGAATGAAGCTGTCTCGAAATTTACGAACCGTTTCCTCGAGGTGCAAAACCAGGTGCTTGCAGTTCTCTCAAACTCTACGCCGGACGAGGCGAAGAGAAAATTCGTCATCGAATATGAAAGAGAACAGGGCCTGGAACAGTATTTGCTGGGTCTCCGCAAGGAACTTTCAACTGAGGTACGCGCCCAGAGGCCTGAAAACATCCGAGCAGCAATCGCATTCGCACAGGCCGCCGAAGCCTACGATTACACCAGGGAGATGATGACACGGAACTTAAACCTCACAGAACGGAACTCAAATACACACCGCCGACCTTCACATCCGTCCAGCAGGCCACCCGCGGCTTCAGCCTCGACCCAGCGTACGCAGGTATCGTGCAATTATTGCCACCGAATGGGGCACCTCGAACGTGAATGCCGTAAGAAAAATTACGACACTCAACGAAAAGCGAGCGCTCCTGCCCAGCCATCGGGTTTTCGCGAGGAACGGTTTTCACCTCGCCCTCCACCACGAGTCAACCACGTACCAACGGAAGAAATAAATGCAACGTTAGAAACGAATCATTGCCTCGAGTTAACGCCATTGGATCCACCAAACGCGTCGTCAAACTATCAATGCAGCACATCCGAGGACCAGGAAGATTTCTATTAGATACGGGATCGGCCATTAGTCTCATTAAGAGAGGAATATTGAAAGGGACATCTCTCGTAGATAAAAATGTCAACACGGAATTTCGAATGGGCAACGATCTGCACAGATCATTATTCGTTACCCAACAAGAATATGAGGGAAAGAAACACATTTTTCACGTAGTCCCAGATAACTTTCCTCTTGAAGAAGATGGACTCATTGGCATACCTTTTATGACGGAGTATCAGACATATATTGGTATTGGTCCACAAAATTTTCTGGAATTAAACGGCAAACGATTGGAATTTGAACCGCTTGAGCTAACGGTACCAGCAAGATCTATTTACTGGATCACGACACACACAAACATCGCCAACGGACCAGCTGTGACAACCGAGGACGACTCTAATTTTATTGTGCCTTGCATCTACGAGGCCAAAAACTATGAAGCCCGAGTGCCTGTAATAAACGACTCGGAAGAACCCATCAGGGTTACGGTAGACCTGCTTCGTGGGAGCCCATTAGAGGACCTTACCCTTTCACCTAAGGAGGAGCGCCAAGACGCACCGAAGGGCGCAGCAGGGATCTATCAAATTTCGAAACACAATTCGGCGGAAAGAATTCGTACCTTAAAGGAGAATGTACGACTGGAGCACGTGCCTCCAGAACTGGCGGAACAGGTATGGGACATCGTCTCGTCCTACCCCGATGTGTTTGCACTACCTGGCGACCCTCTGCCCGGTACAAAAGCGGTTAAACACCGCATTATCACAAGCGATGACGTTCCGATAAACGTCAAACAGTACAGATACCCTCCAGCACACAAAGAAGAAATCGACCGGCAAGTTAACGAGATGCTAAAAAAAAAACTCATCGAAGCAAGCGATTCTCCGTATAATTCACCCCTCTGGGTCGTACCAAAAAAATCGGACGCATCCGGAAAAAAGAAGTGGCGGATAGTCATTGACTTTAGGAAATTAAATGAAAAAACCGCTCACGACGCGTACCCTCTGCCGTGCATCGATGAAATTCTGGACCAACTGGGAAGAGCAAAATACTTTTCAGCGTTCGATCTTGCGTCAGGCTTCCACCAGATTCCAATGGATGAGCGAGACAAACATAAGACAGCATTTTCGACACCTTCTGGACATTACCATTACAACAGGATGCCTTTTGGATTAAAAAATGCGCCACCGACGTTCCAACGCATGATGAACAATGCACTACGTGGACTCATCGGAAATGCCTGCTTCGTGTACCTCGACGACATAATTATTTACGGTAACACGCTGGAGGAACATAATAAAAAGCTGATTGACGTGTTGAATCGCTTACGTGAATCGGATCTCAAGTTACAACCCGACAAATGCGAATTTCTTCGCCCAGAATTAGAATTTTTGGGTCACGTTATATCTGAAGAAGGTGTCAAACCAAACCCGAAGAAAATCGAGGCAGTTAAGAATTTTCCGGCACCACGCGATCCTAAGCAAATAAAACAGTTCCTTGGATTAGCTGGATATTACCGCAAATTCATCAAGGACTTCAGCAAGATGGCAAAACCACTCACCGAACTTTTGAAAAAGGACAGTACCTGGTCATGGACGGAAAAACAGGAACAGTCCTTCAATTTATTACGCACAGCCCTCACGACAGCGCCAGTGTTGCAATATCCCGATTTTACACAGCCTTTTGTTTTGACCACTGATGCAAGCAACCACGCAGTGGGCGCTGTGCTATCACAGGGACCGATTGGGAAGGACCGTCCTGTCGCTCACGCCTCTCGTACCCTTAACAAAGCCGAGCAACGGTACTCGACTACCGAGCGAGAAATGCTCGCAATAACATGGGCTACAAAACACTTTAGGCAATATCTGTACGGGAAGAGCTTCAAAATTGTCACCGACCACAAGCCGCTAATTTGGATTTTGAAGGCCACCGATCCCCCGACCAATAGCCGCCTAATGAGGCTAAGGATGAAAGTAGAAGAGTATGAGTATGAGTGCTTGTACAAAAAGGGCACATTGAATACCAATGCCGATGCTCTCTCGAGGATTTATGCCGTGACCACCCGAGGTCAGCAGCGAGCGGCAGGCCCAGCAGAGATAATGAAACAGACCACCAAAGAACAGAAAAACAAAGACGATAAAAGAACAGAAGGTGAACCAGGCGAAGAGACACCAGTATATATGGAATTTGAACTCACCGACAAGATTCCGTATGTCTCCGAGATTAGTGAGCAAACCGCTCCAAAAAATGTGCCAACTTTGAAAATTGCAGACGCACCTACAGAAGATAAAGACGCGCTGCACATTGACTTCTCCGAGGGAGAAATAGTTTGGTTCAACCAACTCGTAGACACACTAATGGAAATCACTGAACCAACAAAGATCTTTCTGGGATGCAAACACCTGACCATTCACCCAACAACAAAAGCACGAATAAAACAGATGATAAATTTCATTTGGTCGAAGAAAGTGACACGACCCGTACTGTACCTTTATGATTCGGAACTTCACGAAGCAGGTACAGAAGAAGAAAAAAACGAAATCATCAGGCACCATCACGGCACGAAGGCCACTGGACATTTTGGAGTAGCTAAGACCCTCGATCGCATAAAGGCGGTCGCTACCTGGCCAAATATGCAACGGGACATCGAGGATTATATTCGGAAGTGTGACACGTGTCAAAGGGTTAAGCTGGTTAGAATACGACCACAAGCAGAAGCCGTGATTACAGACACACCAGAAAGACCCAATGATAAAATAGCTCTGGACCTTGTGGGACCTTTACCTGAGTCAAGCGACGGATATAAGTACATCTTGTCAGTCCAGGATCAATTGACCAAGTACGTCACTCTCATTCCTCTCAAAACAATGGATGCTCAAGCCACCGTGAACGCCCTCGTCAAACACTTTATTTACATTCATGGTGCACCAAAGATAATTCTCACTGATGGAGGTCGCAATTTCATCAGCCAAACTTTCAAGCATTTGGAGAAACTCTTTAAGGTTAACCACATGACGACTACGGCGTTCCATCCGCAAAGCAATGGAAGCCTTGAGAGAGCGCACGGGCCTATCAAGGAACAGATCAAAGCCCTTATTCGAGATGACCGCGAAGACTGGGATAAAAAGTTGAAGTTCGTATCGATGGCATATAACACCGCAAAACACGAGGGCACCAGTCTAACGCCATTCGAGATGCAGTTCGGACGCAAGCCAAACATCCCGAACAATCTACCTATCCACCGTACAAATGTCACCATCGACCAATACTTCGAGGGACTTCGAGCTGACCACGACCGCTTCTTGAAGAAAGGGCGTGAACATCTTCTCCGAACAAAGGAACGATATAAAGCAACCCAAGATGCTCACATCCTACGTTCCTCACCGGTCTTCTCAATAGGAGACGAAGTTCTCGTCGACCAACAACGAGATACATCTCCTCTCGCCGAGCGCTGGGAAGGTCCAGCGATAATCCTCAGTCGAACATCCGACGTCGACTACGAAATACTGCTTAGAAATAGGAAGAAACTTATTCATGTAAACAAACTTAAGCCTTATTTTCGAAATTAATCGTTTCTATGTTTAGATCACCATGCTGGTGCTACTCTTCCTCCTACTTTCTCTATCAAGATGCTTAGCCGAGGATCAAGTCAAGGTTGAACCGGTGCCTGGACCAATCTACCTGGAACACCTGGGAGATGTGGTGATGTACCACAAGACCTGGACCGTGGTAAACTACGTTGACCTCACCGAGATAAATCTTCACCGGGATTATTTGTTCCACATCGCCAACATACTATCACTAGCTTGTAACGACACACGAAAAAGTGATCCTTGCTTAGAATCAATAACGATAGAAACTGTACGACAGAGAATGCACAGAATTGAAGACCGTAGAATTCGTTTAATGAACATCATTAATTATTCTCCTCGATCTAAAAGAGGCGTGTTCAATTTCATCGGAGACATTAGTAAAATTTTATTTGGAACATTAGGAAACTCGGACGCAGAATATTACAATAACGAAATAGATAAAGTCCATTCGGATAATACATGATTAAGCACGCTCATCAGCAATCAGACTGCAATAGTAAAAGCAATGGTCTCCACTTTCTCTAAAGCAATTCAAAATTTGACAAGAGACGCCGATAAACTTTACGAAGCAATGTACAAGGTCGGTTACCAGGCAACAAATAATACACGCAATATTATTATTAGTTCTCAAGTCGCCCTTCTAGAGACTCTTATTGACGAGTACAGCGAAAATCTTAACAACGTTCTCAACGCCGTTAATGATGGCAAACAAGGGATTGTTCACCCCCAAATTCTCAGTCCTGCAGATCTAATTAAAGCTCTCCTTGCTATACGGGAAAAAACTATTTCCAGCGATACGCCTCCCATACCCCTAACGGAGTCTGCGTTCACCGCCATAGTCGAAATAAGTGATATCAGCGTTATGATACATGGTAATCGTTTTGCCTACGTCATCAAGATTCCGGTAGTAGAAAATGCCGTACTGCATGCGTACAGACTCATACCAATACTTCAACGAAAATCATCGGGCCCTACATTCTACTATCTGAATCCGCCGGACACAACCGTTATAATAAATGATGTAAAAACGTTGTTCACCCCCAGTTCCGAATCTGATCTTTCCCAATGTAAGAAACTGAGCTCCAAATTTCTGTGTAAGCGCCAAAACCCTGATTACACTATAAATAATCCGTCTAGCTGCGAAGCTGTTATATTACAAAGACCAAGCGATATATCCGATTCAGAATGTCAAGTATTGTTCATCAATTTAGTTAAATCTATGTGGATCCAGCTGAAGAACGGTAACTCCTGGATCGTGACCTCTCCTGCACCCGAAACCCTTCACATAATTTGCGATGACCACAATAGCCACCAGACCACACTACACGGGACAAACAAAGTAACAATCGCCGGAGATTGCATCGGACAAACGGACAACATCGTCATTAGACCTCGACATGAAGTCACGATGACACGGACAACTGACTTGCTCATTAACAAGACGCTAAGGACCCCCAGACTTGATGAAATCCTCGGCAATCACTCAGTGGCTCTAGAGGATTTGCATCTTACGACTCTAGGAAGACCCACACATGTCGACGTAACACAACTGAAATCCTTAGGACAGACACTAACTGAGATATCAGACGAAGCTCAGAAAATTGGACTCCACAGACGAAACAGGACTCTATTTCAGACCGCTTACGACAGTATACAATACCTCGGTTACGCTTGTATCACCATTGTACTTCTGTCAATCGCTATGAAGTGTGGTTTATTCGCTTGCTTATTGAATGTGCTCAAAAAATTGTTACAATGTACCTGTTCACCATGCGTAAATGTTTATAATAATTGTTTCCATAGTAATAACACTGACCACGCTATTTACCATGTACAGTACCCCCTAGAAGAATGTGTAAACCTAGCTGACGCTCGCCGTTCCAATGCCACTCAAATTGTACGACATTCCCACCGGCGCCATCATAGCCACCCGAAGGCTTAAGAAAATTCATCTTCCCCTTTATGAATTTTCTAAAATATGGGGGGAGGTGTAATAACCATCGTCTCTACCATCCTCACTTTTCCCTGTATCTTTTCCTTTCTCACGCGATTACCGCACGACTGCATTTACCTTCGATATCTCTCCACCCGCCGCCGCTGCTTATCGCACCGCCGGCCATCTCGTCATTTCTTCAAAGACTCTGAACGCCTATTCCCTATCTCCCCCTAAAATACACAATCCTGAACCTCGACCATTGCATTCCTTTTATCACGACAGACCAACGTCCAGGAGTCCGAAACATCTGCCTTTTCAGTATTTTTCCGATCCCCGAATTCCTTCCCCACTACCTGGACTTTGCCACGAGATAGATCTATAAGAACGAACCTCCACCTAGCTTAGATAGTCAGTAAGTCACCGAATTTCTGCGCGTTCACTCTGTACCGCTGCAGCTTTTATTTAAATAAACGTCTTAAGCAGTTTGCTCCAGTGTTTACCGAGTCCTTCCGTCCTAATACCGCGTTCTGTAGCCGAGTTGGCTGCTCGAAAGTGGAAGTAATATAAAAATCGCCATCCGCGACATCACAGTAAAGTTAGTCCAGTAACGGTAGTCTTTATTTGTATCTTTTGTTTGCCTCATTTACCGCGCCGAGTCCAGGCCGGATTTTCTTATATTCAATAAATTTACTTTTGCGTTATCTACGCCACGTGTCGCCGCCATTATTTCCCGACCGGGAATTTCACTTGCCCGAGTTTTGGAGCGAGCGGAACCGGAAGGAAAAAGGTTCTAACACGTATTTACGTAAAATAAAGGCTTTTTGATATCATATTACAAGCTGGAACACCTAGAACCGAAGCAATACGCAAATGTTCGATTTCGACCTACAGCGAATTTGCATTCGATGGGGGCTTGTTTGGCGGCCCAAAACGCATGAATCTTCCGTGTTTACGTGAAACTAAAGCTTTTTGATCTTACATTACAAGCTGGAACATCTACAACCGAAGAAAAACTCTAATGTTCGATTTCGATATAAAGCGAATTTGCATTCGATGGGGGCTTGTTTGGCGGCCCAAAACGCATGAATCTTGCGTGTTTACGTAAAACTAAGACTCCCGTAAAATTAAGGCTTTTTAATCTCATATTAAGAACTTGTTGTACCCCGGGTCAACGCCCGACGCGCATCGATTCAACTCGGTTATCCGATAAAATAAATCGATCAACTAAAGGCGAATCGATTCGGTAATTAATAATGAACGGCTACTTTTTTGAGAAAACCTATCGGACGTTGTACCTCGGGTCAACGCCCGACTATCTGAGGAATGCGCTTACCCACACAAGGCATTGCGAAATACGGAAGAAGCGAGCGCGCGACGCATTGCGAAACACGGAAGTAACAAATAACATTTAAGAAATTAGCAAGTAACTAGCCGAGTCAGCTATTGGGAAATATCGGAAACCCGGAAGCAATAATTGTTTAAACAATTACGAAATAGCTGACAGTGTCAAAATTAAGCTGACATGCCTGCTCTTACTCCTATATAAAGGACCACAAGCAGGCATTCAGCAGTCTAGTTTAATCTGAACATCGTTACGGTCAGTCAGATATACCGTAACTTATATACACTCTTCGGAAGGAAGATAAGCGTACGAAGTGTACTACACAACTATTGGTAAATAATCACGAACAAACCATTGTAATTAATATTGATATAATAAATCGTGCTTTTATAATTCACTTGGGTTTCAACCCTTTACTGGATAAATCCCGAAAACCTTTGAGCTAACAGCTCCCGCAGTACTCAGAGTAGCTAACTGAGCTTCTGCGGATATAACAAACTGAAACACCTACAAGCGAAGCAAAACGCTAATGTTCGATTTCGATATAAAGTCGATTTGCATTCGATGGGAGCTTGTTTGGCGGCTCGAAACGTATGAATATTGCGTATCTACATAAAACTAAGCGTTTTTGATCTTATATTCCGAGTTGGTACGCCTACAGCTGAAGCAATACGTAAACTTTTGATTTCGATATAAAGCGTATTTGCATTCGATGGGGGCTCGTTTGGCAGCTCGTAACGCATGAATCTTGCGTTTTCTCGTAAAACTAAGGCTTTTTGTTCTTATATTACGAGCTGGAACGCCTACAACCGAAGCGAAACGCTAATGTTCGATTTCGATATAAAGCAAATTTGCATTCGATGGGGGCTTGGTTGGCGGCCCAAAGCGCATGAATCTTGCTTGTTCTACGTAAAACTAAGGCATTTTGATATCATATTAAGAGATGGAATACCTACAACCGAAGCAATACGCAAATGTTCGATTTCGATATAATGCGAATTTGCATCCGATGGAGGATCGTTTAGCATCTCGAAACTCATAAATCTTGCTTGTTTACGTAAAACTAAGACTCCCCTAAAATTAAGGCTTTTTGATCTCATATTGAGAACTGAAACACCTACAAGCGAAGCAAAACGCTAATGTTCGATTTCGATATAAAGTCAATTTGCATTCGATGGGAGCTTGTTTGGCGGCTCGAAACGTATGAATATTGCGTATTTACATAAAACTAAGCGTTTTTGATCTTATATTCCGAGTTGGTACGCCTACAGCTGAAGCAATACGTAAACTTTTGATTTCGATATAAAGCGTATTTGCATTCGATGGGGGCTCGTTTGGCGGTCCAAAACGCATAAATCTTGCGTGTTTACGTGAAACTAAGACTTTCTGATCTTATATTACGAGCTGGAACACCTACAACCGAAGAAAAACTCTAATGTTCGATTTCGATATAAAGCGAATTTGCATTCGATAAGGGCTCGTTTGGCGGCCCAAAACGCATGAATCTTGCGTGTTTACGTAAAACTAAGACTTTTTGATCTTATATTACGAGCTGGAACGCCTACAGCCGAAGCAATACGCAAATGTTCGATTTCGATATAAAGCGAATTTGCATTCGATGGGGGCTTGCTTGGCTGCTCGAAACGCATGAATCTTGCGTATTCACATAAAATTAAGGCTTTTTGATCTCATATTACGAGCTGAAACACCTACAACCGAAGCAAAACGCTAATGTTCGATTTCGATATAAAGCGAATTTGCATTCGTTCGGGGCTTGTTTGGCAGCTCGAAACGCATGAATCTTGCGTATTCTCGTGAAACTAAGGCTTTTTGATCTTACATTACAAGCTGGAACACCTACAACCGAAGAAAGACTCTAATGTTCGATTTCGATATAAAGCGAATTTGCATTCGATAGGGGCTCGTTTGGCGGCCCAAAACGCACGAATGTTGCGTATTTACGTAAAATAAAGGCTTTTTGATATCATATTACAAGCTGGAAAACCTAGAACCGAAGCAATACGCAAATGTTCGATTTCGACCTACAGCGAATTTGCATTCGATGGGGGCTTGTTTGGCGGCCCAAAACGCATAAATCTTGCGTGTTTACGTGAAACTAAAGCTTTTTGATCTTACATTACGATGGGGGCTCGTTGGCAAATTCGCTTTAGGTCGAAATCGAACATTAGCGTTTTGCTTCGGTTGTAGGTGTTTCAGCTCGTAATATGATATCAAAAAGCCTTAGTTTTACGTAAACAAGCAAGATTTATGCGTTACGAGATGCCAAACGATCCTCCATCGGATGCAAATTCGCATTATATCGAAATCGAACATTTGCGTATTGCTTCGGTTGTAGGTATTCCATCTCGTAATATGATATCAAAATGCCTTAGTTTTACGTAAACAAGCAAGATTCATGCGTTTCGAGATGCCAAACGAGCCCTCATCGAATGCAAATTTGCTTTATATCGAAATCGAACATTAGCGTTTCGCTTCGGTTGTAGGCGTTCCAGCTCGTAATATAAGAACAAAAACCTTAGTTTTACGAGAAAACGCAAGATTCATGCGTTACGAGCTGCCAAACGAGCCCCCATCGAATGCAAATACGCTTTATATCGAAATCAAAAGTTTACGTATTGCTTCAGCTGTAGGCGTACCAACTCGGAATATAAGATCAAAAACGCTTAGTTTTATGTAAATACGCAATATTCATACGTTTCGAGCCGCCAAACAAGCTCCCATCGAATGCAAATTCGCTTTATATCGAAATCGAACATTAGAGTTTTTCTTCGGTTGTAGGTGTTCCAGCTTGTAATCTAAGATCAAAAAGCCTTAGATTCACGAGAATAGGCAAGATTCATGCGTTTCGAGCTGCCAATCAAGCCCCCAACGAATGCAAATTCGCTTTATATCGAAATCGAACATTTGCGTATTGCTTCGGTTGTAGGTATTCCATCTCGTAATATGATATAAAAATGCCTTAGTTTTACGTAAACAAGCAAGAGTTATGCGTTACGAGATGCCAAACGAGCCCTCTGTTATATCCGCAGAAGCTCAGTTAGCTACTCTGAGTACTGCGGGAGCTGTTAGCTCAAAGGTTTTCGGGATTTATCCAGTAAAGGGTTGAAACCCAAGTGAATTATAAAAGCACGATTTATTATATCAATATTAATTACAATGGTTTGTTCGTGATTATTTACCAATAGTTGTGAAGTACACTCTGTACGCTTATCTTCCTTCCGAAGAGAATATATGTTTTACGGTATAACTAACTGACCGTAACGTTGTTCAGATTAAAATCAGACTGCTGGATGCCTGCTCGTGGTCTCTTATATAGGGGTAAGGGCAGGCATGTCAGCTTAATTTCTATAGTGTCAGCTATTTCGTAATTGTTTGAACAATTACTGCTTCCGAGTTTCCGATATTTCCCAATAGCTGACTCGGCTAATTAATGCTTAATTTCTTATATGCTAGTTCGTCGGTGTCGTTACTTCCGCGTTTCGCAATCAATAATCGCGCGCTCGTTGCATGGTGCGATTATTTCGCAAACGCGTTGCTCGAATATTCGGGCGTTGACCCGGGGTACAACATCCCTCCCCCCCAGGGGGAAAAGAAATTTACGATTTCTTTTGCTCGTTTCCGGCGAGATTTTATAGGTACCCCGTGTCTCTTTTTAGATCATAAGCTATTTATTAGACGGTAGAGTAAGATTCGATGCATTTTTTTTTTTTTTTTTTTTTTTTTTTTTCGGTCGGCTGTTCGTGCGGCCGGTGCAACGTGGGGGCGGACTTCGCCGCCGGAGTTGCTGACGGTCGTGGGTTGATGTCCGGTGAAGTGCTTAGTACGAGTTTTCGGGCCTATATTAGCCGGGCGTTTCGCAATTTTTCGTACATTGTGACATCGACCACTATCGGCTTTAGTTAGTTCTGACGTGATCGATCCACCGGCGTACAAGGTTGGTTTCTTCTTTATTATTATTAATATTATTATCTTTTTTTTTTGTTTGTTTGTTTGTTTGTTTGTTTCGTATAGTTTCTTAAAATCTCCCTTCTCTTTTTGTTTTTTCTTTTTAGAGGAGGCGTATTTCGCTCTGCTGTTGGGAGCCATCCTACAGCCCGGAAGGTAGCCCGGAGGTTGAACCCTGTCGCTCCCCGAGCCCGGAGGTTCAGATCGTCGGTGTCGTGGGCAACTTTTCCACGGGGTCGACTGTTCCTTCCGGGCCGGAGGTAATCGACCTCACTGTTGACGAAGATTCCGATGGGGACTTGCTCTTCGGCGAGGATTCCTTGTCGGGTTCCGGTTCTTCTTCGGGGCGCTCGTTCGAGGGTCCCTCTCCGCAGCCATCTGACGCGACCATCCCGGACTTTTCCCCGGAGGCGCCTCACTTTTCCTCGGGGCTCGGCTCGGCGCAGGCTTTGTTGGACCACTGGATTCGGGTCCTGTCTTCGGCGGAAAGTTCTTCCCAGGTCGACGATGGTCGGTTGCCGGTTGCCTACGAGGCGCCGCCGGTTCTTCGTTCCAGGGGGAACTACCGGCCGGCGGGTGCCTCGGATTCGGAGTCGGAGGACGTCGACGACGAAGATCCGGTGCTGCGGGAGTCGCGGGCGGAGAGAGGAGATATGAACTGGCGTCTGGCGGAATGGTTTTGACCGCCGTTCCCCTCCCTCATCGTGAATTGGCATATTTTATGTGGATATGTATGAATTTTTTTTTTTGTAATTTTCGGGGAATAAATATGTTGTTATGTATTTCGTGTGTTGTCCCCCGTTAATTAGCGTTGCTCTGCGGGCTTAGGTTAAGCGGCCCTTGGCAGGCGTACAGCCTCGGATTTCGCCCTTCGACACAGGGAGGTAAATGTGACGTAGCTGGCGACCGCGAAGAGGGCTACTGCAGCGAGGGAGTATTGACCTACTAGGTGGTAGACCGACGTGGAATTCCTTGTCTCGCGTGAGGCGGTTTTGTCCAGGTTGTCGTTCATGGTTCGTATCTGGATGCCGATTTTGTTTAATTCTCGCGGGTTGGTCACCGCATGCTCGAGCGTCGTCTTCCGGCTTTCGCTGATCGTCCTTGGTATTTCCTCCGCTTCGGCGGGGAGCAGGGTAAGGTTGTAGCTCGGCACATAGTCGGTGTCGGTTATCTGTTGCTTCCACCGTCTCACCGTCTCGAGCTTGAAGGCCGCCGTGGTGACCGTGTATCGTTCCTGGAGGGTCACTAGCCCCTGACCGTGTAGTATTTCCTGCCGCGTCGGCTTTCCTTGGCAGCCGATGCTCGCCGTCTCGTCGCTCGGCGATATGTACAGCCATTGCCCTGGCTGACGCATGCCCATCACGAGAGTGTGGGTGAGGAGGATGACCTTCTTCGGACACTGTTGTCCGTGACCCACCGCACCCTCGACGTATAATCGTATGCTGCACGGCGCGTCTTCGTTGATCGCCATGACTCGGTGTCGGGGTTTGCAGTAATATTTGTCGTCGGCGGACTTGCATGCTTTGAGGTCACGTTCCGACATCCGGATGTATTGCCGGTTCTTCCGATCTACTACCACGAGATCCTCCGTGGTATCTATGTAGTAGTATGTGTTGTTGCTTCCCCTCCGGGGGAGGGGGTATACATAATTTAGGTTATATTCGGACGATCCAATGAGGGGAATTTCGAGGATGAGAGTCACCATCTTCTCTTTCCGGTAAGCTCGAGCCGTTGCCAGGCGGAGTATGGCTGCCGCGTTATTTCGAGCGATGGGTTGCGGGAAGCTGTGTCCTCTCGGTAGACGTGGCAACGCCTCCGTCAGGTATTTCGTGAGGGTGGCTGGAGTTATGGTTGTGGAACTCACTGTGCCGGATGCCACCTCGGAGAATAATTCGGTCATTTTATCTACCTCCCGCAGGTATGCTTCGACAGAGGCTTCAATTAGCGTCAGGCTTTCGTCGAAGTGTTGTCGGTCGCGTAACGCGTCGGTTCGGTTTTGGAAATAACTGTCCACGGTGTGCACCATGGCGAACAATTTTTGTAGATTTCTTTGTGATGCTTGCAAGGTCTCGTTGAACATTTCGATCGTTGTTTCAACGACCTGTAGTTGTTTTTTCATGCCTTCCTTTAGCGTATCCTGTGTACCTCGGAGGGTCGCGATTTCTGCTTCGAGCCGTTCCCCATCGTCGGCGTCCATGTTGCCGGTTATGGCTTTTAGCACCGTTCCGAGTCCGTTAATTAATCCTCGGCGTTTGCGGCTCGGTTTTACGCCGATGAGATCCTGCACAACCCCCACATTTTCCTCTATTTTTTCAGAGAGTCGTACGAGGTGTTCCAGCATCTCGGCGCAATGTCCGTCCGGGCTCCCGAATTTTTCACACTTCGTCCGAACCTCGTCAAGCTGGGCTTTTATCCGTAGCTCCATAAGGGCCATGTTTTTTAGATTCATGCGTATGGCCAGTGTCCAGACGTCGGTGTATGGATATAGTGTTCCGACCTTTTTTAGTATGGCCCTGGGGCGTTTTCGAATTGTTGAATTGTGTATGGCCGGTCCGAAAGATGAGCCGCGGCCTGCGCGCTTACCACCAGTAACCTGGAATTTTATTCATTTATTTATCTTTTTCATTCTTTCCTATTGCGAAGCCTTGTCGGAAGCCGGTGACCGTCTTGTGGGTTTTTTTTTCTATTCGTCCACGTAATTTCTTAGACGGTCTACGTGCACTTTTACCGTCCGTCGTCCTTGGCGGAGGGTGTAATTGCACGGCGGGTGGATCTCCTCGATGGGATAGGGTCCGATCCACTTCGGCGTTAACTTTGCAGAGCGTCCCCGGCGCACCGTTTCGTCGTGTAATAATACGCGGTCTCCGACCTTGAACTTGATTTCTTTCGCCTTTCGGTCGTACTGTTCCTTGGCTTTTTCCTTTGCTATTTTTAGTTTATCGTGCGCGGTAGACCAGGCCGCGCGTAGCCGTTCTCGTAATTCTTGCACGTAATCGTCGTATGCGTTGAAACGTCTCCCCCCCCCCCCGTCCAACCCCGCGCACGCCGCCGAGGCGAGGCAGCCGGTAAGATCGAGCGCACGGCAGCGGCTACGCAGAGGCACGCAAAGAGGCCAAGTGGCGCCATCGGGCGGGATCCAGAAGGACCCGATCGATAGGGAAGCCACGCACACCCAGAGAACACAAGCACACTCCGCAAGCGCCACACAGCGCCGCGGAAAGGAAACGAGAGGCCATATCGATCAAGGCCAACCAGAGCGAAAAAGCGAGGGAAAAGGAGAACAAACGATTGGACAAAAATGACGCCACCGCCACCGAGAAAGGCATCCGATTAGAGATAAGCCGAGAAGGGCAATGACGTCACTGGAGAACCCACCGGTAATTGGAGAACAAGGGAGAAGAACCTTGAAGGACCAATAGAAAAATTAAACACCAAGAACGAAATACGCGTGCGCGAGTCCGCCCAAAAAGATGCAATTTTCGCGAGTGGGAGGCAAAAATTAGCATATAAAAAGGCACGAAATCGACCGGAAGTCAGTTAATCATCTCACCGGGTCTACACCAGCTCTCCAAGGACTTAAAAGGTAAAAGTGAAAAGTGACAGTCAAAGTGAGAAAAAGTGAATAAAAGTGACTAAAGAGAAACTGTGCCAAAAGAACTTATAAAATTCTGTGCAGATTCGGACTTATAAATTTTTGTGCAGACTCGGACTTATAAATTTCTGTGCAGATTCGGACTTATAAATTTCGATGCTGAATTGGACTTATAAAATTCGGGCAAGAATGGGACTTATAAAACTCGTGCAAAAATCGGACTTATAAAAATATTCGGACTTATAAAAATTTTGTGCCAAGTGAACTTACGAAATTCGTGCCGAAACCGGACTTGTACGTCTCCGGGCTAATCTCGGACTCAGAAAAAGTGTGAACGTGGACTTACAAAAATTAGCCACGCAGGACTAGTAATATTAGTGCCGAGAACTCATTAAAAAATTGTGACACGGACTCGCAAAACTCGGGACACGTCGAAATCGCGTGCCAAGTTCGAAATTATACTCTGGTGCAACGATTGGCGCGAAGCGGTAAAGTGACCGAGGTGACCGGTCAGAAGAGCCGAAGTGACGGGTGAGCAAAAATCCCAACACCGAGGACCCGAGAAAACCACTCACAGGGCTTCCTTCACGGCCACTGCATTTACCCATAACAACAAAACCAGGTAAAAACAGTCCGTGGTCGCAGAAACACAAAGTGCAATTCGCGAGGTGAGCGAGCTGTCACTGCCGACGCGGCCCCGTGACGGCACAGCGCGGCCAGCCGCGAGCGGCGGCCATCTTGGGAACACGAGCTATCGAGCCGCCGACCCGAAATCATAGGGCGTTCGCATGTGGCGACGGTAATATAACCGGAAAACGGTCACCGCGCGATAATAATGCAGATCGATAATACTCTCCACCTCAAGCAATAAAAGCGCCAGTAAAAGGGGAAACACGATAAGAAAATAAGAATAAGCATCTTGTCCATCAAATTAGGTAACAAGTAAGGAATTATTGTACAAAGAATAAATAACAAGAAGTAATTTAAGAAAGGAAAAAAAACTGTAAATACTTGAAAACTTGTCCGGTCACGAATAAAATCATTATTTCCACATAAAAACCGTCTCTGATACGCCAACCCATAATTCCTGGACACTCGAGCACACGAATCCCTCCGTTTGAGCGCCCATTCCTCTACAGGAGGTGCACGAATTCGGAGAAAATATTGTAAGGAAGCTTGCTCCTGTTACATTTGGCGCCCAACGTGGGGCCCGAGAAAAAAGGAATTGGCCGCGTCAGAGCGGAAACATTAAACAAAAAAAAATGCCCGGAAAATCCCTCGCCCAAGAACAGCGGGAGCTGGAACTGATGGAGAGCGAAGAACAGGCCCACCGAGCCGAGCGAGAGCGCCGGGACCGGCTAAGGGCACAACATGCCCTCGAGGACGCACAGAGAAGAACCCCGGAGGAGGTCACGCTGGACGAGGGAAATTATAGAGAGGCGGAAGAATCGGGGGAGGGAAGCATCATAGATGCGAACCTCCCGAACCTTACCCTCGCCTGGGAGTCGACCACGGCAGATGGGATGATCGGCCAAGGGGGCATTAGACGGCAAGGAGAGATGAACAGACTGTCGATCGTTCCGCCAGCTAACCCCCAGGACACGATAGCCGACAATGTGGGGAATGAGCGGCCCAGTCGGCCACAGAAAACTGTTGAAATCGGAGATGACAGCAACCGGGCCATTCTGATGACCCTCATGCAGATGAAAGCGGAGCATCAGGAACGATTCGACAGCCTCGAAAGGTCGCAGGAGAAGTTGTCAGCCGCATGCGCCGCCAGGACCAGGGAAATCCAGGGTCAAATGCTGACAGCATTATCGCGAGCGGTGACCGAGAGCGAGGCAGAGACCGATCGAAAAATCGCAACCGTGCGGAAGAGCATCAGAGGCGAGCAAGGTGCGATCAATACACACACGCGTGAACGATTGGCAGCACAGGACGTGACGGTGGGAGAACTGATTGACCGCGTAGAGGGCGTCACGGAGACCTCTATAAGGGCGTTACAAGCGGCCGAAGCCAACGCGAAAAAAATTCGCGAATATGCCGCACAGGCAAGAAACGCCGGGTCACAAACGATATTGGGAACGACGATGTATGGAAGCCTGAATGCGAGTAAGGCGTACGTCGCGTCAAGAAAGCCACCCACGTTTCGAGGCGACGGTGTCGAAAGGCCGATGCGCTATTTAAACACCCTGAAGGATCATTTCAACGCTATCGAACCTGAAGGCCTGGAGTTCCGGTGCATAATGGGCGATGCGATGGTCGGAAAGGCACTGGACTGGTGGCTGCTGGTGGCACCCGAAGTTTCAAATATCCAGCAATTCGAAGAGGCGTTCCGAGCGAGGTATTGGGGCCGTGACATGCAAGACAAGGTCAAACGGCACTTGGAATTCGGCACATACTTCATCGAAGGACAGAGCCTCACGAAAGCCGAGTACGCAACGCGAGTGATCGGAAACGTCCGCGATCTAAGTGAACCGATCGGCGACCCGGAGACGATCCGTCGGCTCGCGAAACATTTCGACGAGAACATCCGGACGGCGATTCTCGTACGAAATATCGGGAAGGTAAGCGAACTGATCGAGCTGCTGGAGAGCAGCGACCTCGGTGGCACGGTAAATGCCCGGAACGACAGCGAGAGAACGTACGGCCGAGGGAACAACGTGAATCGGGGAAACGGTCGGGGAAATGGTGGAGGGCAACGCGGTTGGCAGCAAAACGGCCCTCAACAATCCCCGGCCCATCCATACGGCCGACCTCTGCCACAGCAGCAGCAGGCCAATTACTGGCAGGGGCCACCCGGGGCGGCGCTAACTCCAAATTTCTCGATACCGCCGCCATTTTTTCCCGTGACGCCGCCTTCGACACCAGCGCCGGCAATGCAGCAGGTGCAAGGAGCGATGGCGGGCTCGCAAGGCGTGAGCCAGGGAAACGCATAAACGTTGCGTCCGCAAGGTACGAAGAAAGGCCACGAGACGCAACGGCGGCCAAATCGGAGATAGGGGAGAAGAGACGACGAGAAAAGAGAGAGAGGCAAGAGAAGAAGAAAAAGGAGGAGAGACAGAGACAAGAAGAAGAAAGAAAGAAACAGGAGGAGATACAGAGAAAAGAAGAAGAAAGAAAGAAACAGGAGGAGATCCAGAGAAAAGAAGAAGAAAGAGAGAAAAAGGAGCAGAGACAGACTAAAGAAGAAGAAAGGAAGGAACAGGAGAGGAGGAGAGGAGAAGAAGAACAAAGACAAAAAGAAGACCAAAGAACTAGAGAAGAGAGAGAGAGACAAGAAACGGAACGGAAGAAGCGAAGGGACAAGCGTTGGAGAGTCGGGCGAGAGAGGAGAGAAAGAGAGAGAGAAGCAGCAAGGAAATCGGGAGAAGAAGCGTCCAGTATCGAAGAAAAACTGACAACCGTCAAGTCGGCCGAACCGTTGGAAGAACGGAAAGGGGTAGCGAGAAATGGGGGAGAGACGAATCCGAGAAAGGGGGAGGATCAGGAAGAAATGGACCAGGAGAAGGTCGGTGCCAAGGAGGGCAGGAGGGAGGATCGTCAACCCCGTCTCGAACCTGGACCGGGTTCGATGCCAACGACGGCCGGAAATACGGGGGTCGGTGTTTTCGGACAAGGAGCAATCCCGAGAGGAACCGAAAAAAAAATTCGAACGATCTTCGAGAGTCCACAGGATTATCTCCTCGACACGGAAAGCCCGGAAGGTAGCGTGGTTTACGACGAAGCACGACCCATGTGCCCTGAGGTGCCGATCGGTCTCGAGGGAACAGTGGCGAGTGCATTAGTCGACAGTGGTAGCGAGGTCTCCTGTATCTCGGAGGAGTTCCACTCGCAGAATCGGGAGGCATTTAAAAATTGTCCGACCTTGCCGGTAACATCGCTGAACGTGGTGGGAGCATTCGGAGGAAGTTCTGGAAGAGTGAGACAGCAAATGATGATAAAAGCGAACGTGTACGGTTCCGAAGGAGAGATTAACCTGTTAGTGATACCGAGATTGCAAAAATCGGTGCTTCTCGGTATCGACGCAATGGATAAGCTCGAGGTCTTCGTCGACACGCATGAAAAGGTCATCCGAGTGCGAGATAAAATTGTGGGACGGCTGGAGAAAGGATATTGGCAGATGGAGGAGTGCCACCAGGAAGGAAAGGAGGGACGAAAGAAAATGGGGGAGAGCCGAGCGATCCTCGCACGAGTCGAGGGGGCTGACGAGGACGGAGACCTGGACGACGCCGAGACGAAACACGTAATGAGCAGGGAACTCCGAGATCCGGCCGACGAGTGTCTAAGAGAAGCAGAGGTCGATGAAAAACTTCGGGAATGCACGGACGTGGGGATCGAAGTGCAGCAGGCTTTCAAGGCCCTAATTTTCGAATACAGGGACGTATTCCGTAAGCGACCAGGGCGGATGCAGGCTTACGAACATCGACTCGTGCTGAAGGACGAAAGACCGTTCGTCGCACGGTCGTATCCGGTCCCCATGGCCTATCGGGGAAAAGTAACGGACGAGATACACAAAATGCTCGCCCAAGGCATTATCCAGCGGTCGACGAGCACGTACATAAACCCTGTGGTAACCGTTATTAAGCCTAACGGGGAGGTTCGGTTGTGCCTCGATGCGAGACAACTGAACGAGCATCTCGAAGAAGATTACGACTCCTCGTTACCGACAGAGGAAATTTTTCAAAAATGTGGGGGTGCAAAGGTCATGTCGACACTAGATTTGACCAGCAGTTTCTGGCAAATTCCGCTGCATCCGGACTCGAGAAAATACACTGCGTTCCGACACGAAAACAAATGCTACGAATTCACAGTAACCCCGTTCGGATTAAAAACGAGCACGGCAGCCTTGGTTCGGGGATTAGACATCGTCCTGCGAAATACGGGGGATTTCATCATCAATTTTGTAGACGACCTCCTGTGTGTCTCCGCAGACACGAGTCAACATCTGCAACATCTCCGGCAGTTATTTTCAAAAATTCGCGAGCATGGCATGACGCTGAAAATGGAGAAATCCCATTTTTTCCGTAACGAGGTGTAATTCCTCGGGCACATCGTGACGACGAAGGGCATACAACCACAACCAGACAAGATTAAGTCCATCAAGGAATTCCCAAGACCACGCAACATAAAGCAGTTACGGGGTTTCCTCGGTTTGGTGAATTTCTATACGAAATTTACCAGCCGACACGCCGAGGAAACGGTGCCCCTACTGGCACTGTTGAAAAAGGGAAAAACCTGGAACTGGACGGACGAACACGAAAGGGCATTCGAAAAAGTGAAGGAATTATTTTGCGAGTCGGTCGTCCTCGAACACCCCGACGTGACAAAGCCGTACGTCCTTACGACGGACGCGAGCGATTACGCACTCGGGGCGACGCTCGCACAGACGGACGAAAACGGCGAGATCGGAGTCATCGCATTCGCGAGTCGAACGCTCAAGGGAGCCGAGGTCGGATACGTGACCACCGAAAAGGAATTACTCGCGATTGTCTGGGCGCTCCAGAAATTTCAGAGTTACCTCAAGGGGGCGAAGATAACAGTGATAACCGACCATAAAGCGTTGACGTTCCTCAAAAGCTGCCGGTTCGCTAGCGACAGATTGTTGAGATGGGCGCTGTTGCTGCAAGGATATGATCTGACCGTAGAACATCGACCGGGAAAATCAAATCAGGTGGCAGATACACTCAGCCGACTGAGAGATCACGAGTACGAACCCGGGGAGACGACGCCGGGAAGAATCATAATCGCAGCCCTCGCACGAAAACCCTCGAAGGAACTGTCAAGAAAGATGCGAACAATCGGCAAAATCCAGAGAAATCAAGGGAATTTGAAAGAAATTATCGCCAAATTGGAAGAAGAAACGGAGGATGCATATACCAAGAAGAATTATCGACTCAGCGACGGCGTGCTACAGAAAGCAGCGAAAACGGGACGATGGAAAGTAGTGCTGCCAGAAGAGCTGCGAGAAACGTTAACAGAGGAATGCCATCTCATGTACGGACACATTGGGGCGAGCAAGGTATTCCACATGCTCAACGAAGATTTCACGTGCCCTCGGTTCGCGAAGAGTGTCAGGCATCAACTTGCAACATGCGACTCCTGTCAGCGGACGAAATGTGCGGTCCAGAAGAGTTACGCATGCATGCAGACGATCGTGCCGGAAGGACCGGGAGATCTAGTGTCGATCGATTTTTTCGGACCCTTACCCCAGTCCACGGGAGGAGTGAGGCATATCCTGGTCACCCTGGACGCTTTTACCAAGTACGTGGTCATGTACCCTATGCGGAAGGCGAACACAAAAACGGTAATCAACAAACTGAGCACGGACTACATCCCGAAGCAAGGGAAGCCGAAGAGATTACAGTTCGACCACGGAACGCAATTTACAGCCAAAGCCTGGAAAAAATGGTTGGAAAGGGAAAACATAAAGGGAGTGTTTTCCTCGATCCGACACCCACAGGGAAACATCGTCGAGCGAGTGAATCGGGAATTAGGGCGATTCTTTCGAACATTCCTAACCGACAGGCACACGGCATGGGCCAGATGGGTGCCGATAATACAGGATTGTATAAATGACTCGCCACACGACACCACCGAGTATACCCCGACCGAGCTCCAGACGAAAAAACCGCCGCATCGCCCGTGGAAAAACTGGATCCCGGCATTACGGGAGAAGTCCGCCGAGCTCGAGGACTACGCCAAGAAGCTCGAAAAGACGCAGCTCCGCATACTACAAAAGGGAAGAAAAAGGGCGGAAAAATTCGACGACTGCCACGGACGAGTAGCATACGAGGAAGGAGAGCTAGTGCTGGTTAAAGCACTGAATGTCTCCAGCCAGGACGATAAAGTCGCGGCAAAGTTCATGCCGCTATACGAAGGGCCGTACAGGATCGAGCGCTGCGTCGGATTGGCCACGTATCTACTCGAGGATCCTGAAACGAAGAAAAGCCGAGGGAAATTTCACGCGACGCTGCTGAAAAAATATAAGGCGAAAAACGACCCGAAAAAGGCCGAAGACGAGTCCGAGGAAGAGGCATAAAAAAAAAAAAAAAAAAAAAAAAAGTAACAAAAACAGAAAAGATTAAGAAAAAGAATAGTGATAGGAGAAATAATAATAAGAAGAATAATAATAACAAAAATAGTAAGAAGAAAGATAATAATAAAAGAAGAGTAAGGATAAGAAAAATAAAGCTAAGAAGAAACCGTAAGAAAAATAATAATGGAAAAAAAAATAATCATAAGAAAAAGTAGAATCATAGGAAAGATTATAATACGAAGAAAAATAATAAGAAGAAGAAAATTAACAATAAACAGGCAATAATACAAAACAAAAAAAATATATATATATAATCGTAGGAATAGGAATAATAAAAAAGAAAAAAAATATATATATATAGTCATAGGAAGAATAAGAATAAGCGTGGAAAAAACAATAACAGGAAAACAAGAATAAGAAAGAGAAAGATAAGAAGAAAAATAATGATGAAAAAAACAACAAGCGCAAGAACAAGCATAGCCGAGAGCGACCGCGACGGGAAGGCACCACACGCGCCGCCCGCCGCGGGAAGACTGCCGGAACGGCAAGCACGACTGGCGAAAGAAGACCCCCCCGAGAGACCGTCGATTAGCACGGACGAAGATCGGCACAAAGCGGACGGGCCGAGAACGGGACGCGGAGGCCGGGGGAGCGAGCCAGTGGTGGCCAGAGCAGCGCAGCAACACCCGAACAGAGGCGCTCGACGAGGATAGCGGCAGCATAGGCGGAACCTGGCCTCGCACCGCCGGGTACAGCGGCGAGCACGGCAAATATTCGGAGGTCCCTCCAGGCAGGCGCCGCAGAAGCGACGACAAGACCGCCCGGCGCCAAGACGGTCACCCCACCACCATGCGCGACCTAGGCTTATACGAAAGGCCGGCACGCGCGCAATATCGATGATCGATGCGACGGTCGATAATGGGGAAGATAACCGGAAAGATAACGCCGGCGGACCAATCACGGCCACCCAGAGCGAGCAACCCGCCAATAAAATAAAACATGACGAGATTACAAGATCAAGGCCGCGGGAGAAGCCCAAAAGACACCTAAAAGATGATAAAGAAGCTAAAAAGGCCAAAGGGAGAGGGCAAGGAGGCTCCGTCACGCCGAAGAACAAAGAAAGCTCAGACAGCGAAGCGACAAGAGCAACCACGTGGCAGAAGAAAGTGAAAGCAGGAAGAAAAGTAGTGAAAGCGAAAAAAAAAAGAAGAAAAAAACACAACAAATTAAAGAAAAAAAAAACTTTAAGTGAGAAAGAAGCCTGTGAAAAAAAAAAGAAAAAAAAAGATCAGCATGGCAACCTTCCGGAACTTCCCGGCGAGATACCTCGAGGGGGTCTACCACAACGTCACCGTCATCGCCGCAGCAACCCCTTCGAGGTTCTACATACAACTACCGGACCCCCATGGAACCAGGACACGGATACTGCAGGCCTTCGCCACCGTCACCCGACAGCATCACGAGGTCTACCCGGTGACGGCCGACGAGATTTTCCCCGCCGCACCAGTCCTCGTGGAGCACGACGAACGGTTTTATCGGGCGGTCGTCACCGGGGATACCGACGAGGAAGGTGACACCTGGCTCTGGCTGGGCGACTGGGCCCTCGCGATGCCAGCAAAACGGGAGGAGATGTTCACGGTTCCGCAGGAACAGCTACACCTCCCGTTTCAGGCGGTCGCGTGCGGCCTGGATAGACTGAGGCCCAGCCAGGGCGCAGAATGGAGCCCGACGGCCATCGACACTTTCAAAGAGGCGACCATCGACCGGACGTGGACGATGAGCATCCGGAGCACCGACACCGGTACCGACGCGGTATGGGTGGAGCTCGAGGCTGCGGAGGGACAGGTCGCTAGTCCCCGGGACCGACTCCTCAGGATGAACGAGGGACGAGAAGGAGAAAACCCCGCACTGTTTCGCTGGGAGATGGACGGAGGGAGACTCGCCGCGCGAAACCCCCACCCGGGATGGGACGACATCAACGACGAGGAAGAATGGACCGAGACGGACTCCGGCATCGAGGATCCGAGTCCGAGCGAGGACAGCGGGGACAACGAGGAGGAAGAGCAGGACGAGGAATTGTAAAAAAAAAAAAAAAAGAGAAAATGAATAAAAATAGAAAAAAAAACAACGCATTATTTCCCCATGTTGTACCCCGGATATTTCAATACCTCGATTATTAAGGCAAGGTCATTGCACCGGAATCGAGGTATGCAGCTGCAGGCAACGACCGCGCGTCGTTGCGAAATAATAACGAAATCCACCGTACAGTCGAGTCAGCATTTAGGCAAACGCGTGTAACTTGACACCTAACGCAGCATTTAGGCAATCGCGAGCGACTCGGCAAGTAACGCATCAGCTCAGGAATTGCTGAGTCAGCTATTGGGAAATTATTGACGATATTGTATTCTACCCGGAAACGAGAATTGTTTAAACAATTAGCAATCTGACGAAATATCTGACATCGACTAAAATTAAGCTGACGTGCCTGCTCTTCCATCCATATATAGGGAACCGAGAGCAGGCACCCACTAGTCTCTTCGGAACTCCTGATTCTGTACGGTTGGTTACGTTTTGCTTGTTACGTTTTGTTGGTTACGTTTTGTTAGTTACATTACGATTCACGTAACAATTACTTGTGCAAGGGCACGCAATTCGGTAGTAAGTGATACTACTAGTTCGGACAAGTTCTTCCACGGGAAGACCACTGTACAAGGTGTACTCGATACGATTGGTAATAAACTCTAATTTGGAAGATTTCTGTAATAAACTTTAATGAACATTGTTGTAATAAACTATTTGGAAGATTTCTCTAATAAACTATAATAAATAATAAATCGTGCGATTATAATTCTCTTGGGTTCTAACCCTTAACTGGATAAATCCCGAATCATAAGAGCTAACGGCTCTCCCGCAAAACCCAGAGTAGCTAACTGAGTTTCTGCGGATATAACATTGGTGGCAGCGGTGGGATATACAGAGAGAATTATTGAAATAAATTAAACTTAAAAAATAAAACATCGCTGAATTACCAAATCGTCAAAATCCGCGAAATTCGGTAATTTGAGACTCTCAGAGAGAGCAATTGGAGAGTACCGCGAACCAGGGTCGAAAGTAGTCGACGAGGGTTTGGGCGGACCACGGAGGCGATCAGAGGATCGAGGTGGGCATTCCGTTATTCAAGAGAATAACGACAGGTAACCAACCGTAGTCTTCGAGGATCACTGCAGGATCCCCGAAGAGCGTCGCCAAGGATTGGGACGTAACAGCAGTATCAGTAAAGGAGCCTGGAACCACAAGGGTTATACGTAAGGGCATCCTGTAATGCGGACGGTGAGCATACAGTAATCCCGCATTACTGATATTTGTTAGGAGAGTAACAAATTGGGAACAAGTTGAGTAAAGTTGAGTAACAAATTGGGAACAAGTTGAGTAATGTTGAGTAATAGATTGTGACCAAGTTGATTAATAAACTAGGAAGTACGTGGAAATATTGTGAAAGCCAGTACGACGCTACTGAAGGGTTAAATAACCAAGCAAAAAATTTAACGGGAACCGAGAAGGGAATATCTCGAAGAAACTATGAGCGTACACAACACTCCGGTGCGGTCGCCGAGACAATCTGGGACAACTTCTGGGACAGGGGAGGACGCGCTGCGGGCTGCAGCGGGCCTCGAAAACGCCCTATCTGAGATCACGAACCGAACCCGTCAAGTGCTGGGCCAGGGTTCGGGTGAAGGAAACGAACACCAGCTGGAGGGCTCACCAAATCCGCTGTTCGGGGTAAATACCCAGAGGGGGTCTGCATTCGCCAACCCGACCGGTTGGGAGGACGTCAACGTCCAAATGTTCGAACCCAGGCGCGGGGAGGTCACCCCTGGGATGGTGACCAACGAAATTTCCCGAATGTTGAATGAGTATCGCGGGCAAAGGGGTCCCGTCGACTGGAACCGTGAAAACAGCGTGCTGGGAGTTGCAGGGGAAACAGGCAACACGATACCCCTCCGACCAGCCCTGCGAGGAACTCGAAGAACACTTTTCGCCGGACTTGGACCAGTGGGAGAAGCGGACGAGGAATCCGACCAGGAGTCCGAAGATCAGCACAATCCCGAGGACGCAACAGCACGACGATTCACCCAAATAGAGCAGCAGCTCCGGGGTATCGAGCAGCGATTAAGCCAAGGGCAGGCTCAAGCAACGACTTCGCCGGAGGGGGTAGCTCAGGAGAACTCAGTATGCGAGCGACTTTTGGCAATGGAGGAAACGTTGCGAAACTTCATCCTGGAGGGCCCCAAGGAAGGACGGAGGGATGTTACCACCCAAAGGACACGGTCACCATATCAGCGGCAAACAAGAGTATCGGCACCGGAAGAGGAAGAACGGGTATACATGGATGTACCGTCAGCCCTACGGAATATCAAAACTTTCGATGGGAACGATCCTACGAAGCTTGAAGGGTTCATGCTATCCTGCGAAGCGGTCTGGGGTATGGTTCACCCTCGACAACGATCAGACCTCCTTGCACTCATACGGAGTAGCAAATTAGAGGATCGAGCGACGCGAGAGATGCGTCACAAAACTGTCGTCACTCTGAGCGATCTACGCACGGAATTGGAAGCGTTGTACGGGAAACGTGAGTCACTCGCCTCTTTGCAATACCAGTTTTGTACCCTACGACAAGATACGAAGGAGAATGTCTCCACATACGCTACACGGGTCGAAACACTGACAGTAGAGGTGATCGAGAAATTATGCGAGGGAATCGACTCGCGTGGGGCTCGTTACATCGGGGAAGCCACACGGAAAAGCGCCCAAATGAATTTTGAAAACGGGTTGAAAAAGGAGATTCAAACAATCGTACGATCACGCAATTATCAGAGTCTGCACGACTCCATCGTAGGGGCCATTGAAGTCGAAAAGATGACTACAGGACATCAGGGTACGCCCAGCAATGGGGGAAATAAATCACGACCGCCACAAGGCGCGACTGGAGAAGCCGATCGCACATGCTTCACGTGCGGTAAGCCAGGACATTTGGCGAAAGACTGCACAGCCCCCCGTCAATCCGGACGACATAGCCTCCCGCTACCGGCACAACAAGACGTAAACGTCGTCAACGTAGCATGCCACTACTGCAAAAAGATCGGACACTTGATGAAGGACTGCCGGGCACGTATACGGGCGGAGGAAAAGAAAAACAAAAATGACGAGCAGCAACCAGTACAAACGGAGGAAACGCCCACGCAGCCGATACGTGAAGGGACTGTAGGGGCATACCGCGTAAATACACTCACGGCAACGGATGGGCCCATAAGGAAGGCCTACATCTACACTTTGGAAGTATCCAAACCGATAGAAATCCAGAGGATTGGCGACGAAGAGGAATCCGTCATCAGGAAGATCGACGAAGAGCACAGAGCTGCTGACGAACTATACGCCATCCCGAGGATCGGGGACGAAGAGGAATCCGTCATCAGGAAGATCGACGAAGAGCACAGAGCTGCTGACGAAATATACGCCATCGAGAGGATCGGGGACGAAGAGGAATCCGTCATCAGGAAGATCGACGAAGAGCACAGAGCTGCTGACGAAGTATCCGCCATCCCGAGGATCGGGGACGAAGAGGAATCCGTCATCAGGAAGATCGACGAAGAGCACGGAGCTGCTGACAAAGTATCCGCCATCCCGAGGATCGGCGATGAAGAGGAATCCGTCATCAGGAAGATCGACGAAGAGCACGGAGCTGCTGACAAAGTATCCGCCATCCCGAGGATCGGCGATGAAGAGGAATCCGTCATCAGGAAGATCGACGAAGAGCACAGAGCTGCTAACGAAGTATCCGCCATCCAGGGGATCGGCGATGAAGAGAGACCCGCCAACTTGAGAGTTGACGAGCGACACCGAGATGTCGAAGTGAAATCCGTCAATCCACGAATTGGCGAAGAGCCGGTACGGCTGGGAAAACCCCGTCAATCTGAGAATCGACGAAGAGCCCGAGCGGCTGGAAAACAAATTGAGAATTCGGCAAACACACATGTGAAGAGGGAATACCGCCATCGCAAGGATCTGCGAAGAATCAGACGCCGCCAGGATCGACGAACGAGAGCCTGGCAACGGCAAGAGAACAACGGCACCGAGGGAAACACGCCTTGGTACAAGTGTACCGTCGACGTACCCACGTAGAAGGGTCGGAAAAAAAATTGGAACGGTCACTGGATTCGATAAGGCTTCACAGCAAAGGAAAAAGAAGAAAAAAATATATATATATATACTGAAATTCGCATAATACACGAAAAAAGGGTTACTTTCGAAAATTTCCGGGGGACGAAATTTATTATCGGAAAAGTAACAGCCTTGCTGTAACATAAAATCAAGATCAAGGCATGCTTCGGGTCATCAACCGACCCACAGTCACACTCGAGGAGCTAGCGTCAACAGAAGAGCTGCACACAGTACTCGTCGTCCTGACTCGCCAAATAAATGCGGAATCGAAACGTTAAGTCAGGGCATGGACGTTTCACGCGTCACACAGGAGGAAGAAAACTCGCTTCAGGAAATATGCAAGGAATTCGATGGATCGACGAGCTCGACACAGCATTAACGGCGATAACAGGCGACATAGATTCAGCCGGAAGGAAACGGCCAGACGCAGAAATCGGGTGGTGCAACCACCGCAAGGGCAAGAATAAACGCCGCAAATAGGCACATGTTTGAGACTTCGCCTGAAGTAATCGTGCTAAATTTTGTTGTAGAATTGTGTGTAAAACTTAATTAACCGGTAAACCGGCACACTAATAGATAATAGATGAGCAATGCACGGGGTACAAGAGTCGTAAAAAATGAAGCTCGCCGGAGTCGAGCGAAAAGAAATCAGATTTCTTTTCTTTTTAGGGGGGAGGGATGTTGTACCCCGGATATTTCAATACCTCGATTATTAAGGCAAGGTCATTGCACCGGAATCGAGGTATGCAGCTGCAGGCAACGACCGCGCGTCGTTGCGAAATAATAACGAAATCCACCGTACAGTCGAGTCAGCATTTAGGCAAACGCGTGTAACTTGACACCTAACGCAGCATTTAGGCAATCGCGAGCGACTCGGCAAGTAACGCATCAGCTCAGGAATTGCTGAGTCAGCTATTGGGAAATTATTGACGATATTGTATTCTACCCCGAAACGAGAATTGTTTAAACAATTAGCAATCTGACGAAATATCTGACATCGACTAAAATTAAGCTGACGTGCCTGCTCTTCCATCCATATATAGGGAACCGAGAGCAGGCACCCACTAGTCTCTTCGGAACTCCTGATTCTGTACGGTTGGTTACGTTTTGCTTGTTACGTTTTGTTGGTTACGTTTTGTTAGTTACATTACGATTCACGTAACAATTACTTGTGCAAGGGCACGCAATTCGGTAGTAAGTGATACTACTAGTTCGGACAAGTTCTTCCACGGGAAGACCACTGTACAAGGTGTACTCGATACGATTGGTAATAAACTCTAATTTGGAAGATTTCTCTAATAAACTATAATAAATAATAAATCGTGCGATTATAATTCTCTTGGGTTCTAACCCTTAACTGGATAAATCCCGAATCATAAGAGCTAACGGCTCTCCCGCAAAACCCAGAGTAGCTAACTGAGTTTCTGCGGATATAACACCCACCTGAAAAAAAAAAAAAAAAAAGAAAGAATAGAGAAAGACAACTAGTGTATAAGAAATCTGGCACGAAACCGTCATTCTATGCTCGACCCGAAGGTCTCTCGCCCATATGAGCAAACGCAACGAACATCCATCTACTTTCATTGCGTTGCAGCGTGCCAGCCCAGAATCCCCTCAACCTGAGACGACACAAGTGTCGCCTCCCCCGGGCTCCAATAACTGATCTAGTAGCTACCTCTTTTTGAAAAAGAGTGCACTGTTCTCGATCTCACGTGTGGTTCGGTGGCCACACGGGGTAAACCAAAGCGAGGGCCCTCCACTCCTCGTCGGCCTCAACCTCCTGGTTCGTCTCACATATACGGTCTCCTTTTGCTGCGTTCACCACGACGGACTGAGCCCGCTTCCGGCCGAGACCGGAATCGGGAACCATATTCATCGAATACTCTTGGGAAAGGGCACCCAGAGCATCCTCTAGGATGTGACTAGCCAGAGGTCTCTTGACCGGGTCTGCTTTTACGTTCGGTGCGAGCACATGCAGCGGGATCACGATGCGACAAAGCAAAGAGATCTCGTGCCAGATCGCGGCGAACACTCGAACCTCACCGGCTGTCCCCGCGGCACGCACAAGCAGTTACGAAGAAATCTCCCCGTCGATCGTCGGGCGATCATTTGACTGTCGGGCGGTTCCTATCCCCGCATTGATTGTACACACGGTTGGGCCGTGGGCACCAGTGGCCGTCCTCGCTGCACGCACAAGCAGTTACGAAGAAATCTCCCCGTCGATCGTCGGGCGATCATTGACTGTCGGGCGGTTTCTATCCCCGCATTGATTGTACACACGATTAGGCCGTGGATTTTGATTATAACCGTTCGAGACGCAGCGGCTCTTTCGAGCAGGCTACGCCACCAGATAAATCTGGATTTTATGGACGTACGAAACGCTACGGCACCGTTCAATTCCGTTAGCGTCACCATCTACTTGGATTTTGTGCTCAGGTTTCGCGGGGTCGCAGAGCCCGATGAATTGAGCAAGCAGTAACCGAGCACATGAGTGGTTGCCCACCCCAGCTCGGCACACCACCGCCCAACCAACCTTGTTAATAGAGAAAGACAGAAAGAACGACTGGTGACGGGACGAGGCCCGCCACCAGTAGTTCGGGGGAGAATGAAACGTCTCCCCCCCCCGTCCAACCCCGCGCACGCCGCCGAGGCGAGGCAGCCGGTAAGATCGAGCGCACGGCAGCGGCTACGCAGAGGCACGCAAAGACGCCAAGTGGCGCCATCGGGCGGGATCCAGAAGGACCCGATCGATAGGGAAGCCACGCACACCCAGAGAACACAAGCACACTCCGCAAGCGCCACACAGCGCCGCGGAAAGGAAACGAGAGGCCATATCGATCAAGGCCAACCAGAGCGAAAAAGCGAGGGAAAAGGAGAACAAACGATTGGACAAAAATGACGCCACCGCCACCGAGAAAGGCATCCGATTAGAGATAAGCCGAGAAGGGCAATGACGTCACTGGAGAACCCACCGGTAATTGGAGAACAAGGGAGAAGAACCTTGAAGGACCAATAGAAAAATTAAACACCAAGAACGAAATACGCGTGCGCGAGTCCGCCCAAAAAGATGCAATTTTCGCGAGTGGGAGGCAAAAATTAGCATATAAAAAGGCACGAAATCGACCGGAAGTCAGTTAATCATCTCACGCTGGTCCACACCAGCTCTCCAAGGACTTAAAAGGTAAAAGTGACAGTCAAAGTGAGAAAAAGTGAATAAAAGTGACTAAAGAGAAACTGTGCCAAAAGAACTTATAAAATTCTGTGCAGATTCGGACTTATAAATTTTTGTGCAGACACGGACTTATAAATTTCTGTGCAGATTCGGACTTATAAATTTCGATGCTGAATTGGACTTATAAAATTCGGGCAAGAATGGGACTTATAAAACTCGTGCAAAAATCGGACTTATAAAAATATTCGGACTTATAAAAATGTTGTGCCAAGTGAACTTACGAAATTCGTGCCGAAACCGGACTTGTACGTCTCCGGGCTAATCTCGGACTCAGAAAAAGTGTGAATGTGGACTTACAAAAATTAGCCACGCAGGACTAGTAATATTAGTGCCGAGAACTCATTAAAAAATTGTGACACGGACTCGCAAAACTCGGGACACGTCGAAATCGCGTGCCAAGTTCGAAATTATACTCTGGTGCAACGATTGGCGCGAAGCGGTAAAGTGACCGAGGTGACCGGTCAGAAGAGCCGAAGTGACGGGTGAGCAAAAATCCCAACACCGAGGACCCGAGGAAACCACTCACAGGGCTTCCTTCACGGCCACTGCATTTACCCATAACAACAAAACCAGGTAAAAACAGTCCGTGGTCGCAGAAACACAAAGTGCAATTCGCGAGGTGAGCGAGCTGTCACTGCCGACGCGGCCCCGTGACGGCACAGCGCGGCCAGCCGCGAGCGGCGGCCATCTTGGGAACACGAGCTATCGAGCCGCCGACCCGAAATCATAGGGCGTTCGCATGTGGCGACGGTAATATAACCGGAAAACGGTCACCGCGCGATAATAATGCAGATCGATAATACTCTCCACCTCAAGCAATAAAAGCGCCAGTAAAAGGGGAAACACGATAAGAAAATAAGAATAAGCATCTTGTCCATCAAATTAGGTAACAAGTAAGGAATTATTGTACAAAGAATAAATAACAAGAAGTAATTTAAGAAAGGAAAAAAAACTGTAAATACTTGAAAACTTGTCCGGTCACGAATAAAATCATTATTTCCACATAAAAACCGTCTCTGATACGCCAACCCATAATTCCTGGACACTCGAGCACACGAATCCCTCCGTTTGAGCGCCCATTCCTCTACAGGAGGTGCACGAATTCGGAGAAAATATTGTGAGGAAGCTTGCTCCTGTTACAGCGTACGTGGGCCTGGGTTCCCTTTTCAAGGACGTTGGTAGCTCTGCGTTGTCGCCATAGATCAGGCAGTGTGGCGTAAATCCGGTCGCCGTGTGGGGCGTCGTGTTATATGTGAACATGGCGTAGGGTAGCCATTCGTCCCAATTCCCCTGATTTTCATCTATATACCCCTTAAGGTATTCGGCGAGCGTCCTGTGCGAGCGTTCGAGCGCCCCATTTGACTCGGGGTGGTATGCTGTGGTTTGTATTTTTTCTATGCGTAGTAATTTGCATACCCCCTTAAAGATCGCGCTCAGAAAATTCGTGCCTTGGTCGGTAAGGATGGTTTCTGGTGTCCCGTACCGACAGATTATTTCTTTTGTGAACGCTTTAGCAACCTCGTTTGCTTGCTGATTTTCCAGCGGTATGGCTACGCTGTATTTCGTAAGCAAGTCCTGGAACGTGAGGATATATTTATTTCTCGCTTCTGTTTCCGGTAGTGGGCCTACGATGTCCATGGCGCATTTTTGGAAGGCTCGAGTAGGTGTGTCGGTGATGACTAACGGCGCCTTTGTTGCCGGCCGAATTTTATTGCGCTGGCACTTGTCGCAGCGGCCCACGTACTCTTCTACGTCTTTTCGCATCCCGGGCCAGTTGTACCTTAGTTTTATTCGTGCGAGCATTCTTGTGGTTCCCTGATGTCCTCCGAGGGGTGCGTCGTGATGCTCGTGGAGTATTTTAATTTTTTCCTCCTCGCTGGGACAGCCGTTGTCCGAGCAGTTTCGTTCGTGCGCCTTGTTGCACGGCGCGTCGGGCTGACCGTCCGCGGACTCGCACTCCTGGCTGACCGTTGCCTCGTGCGGGCGAGTCTCGCCGTCGCCGTCACTGCTACGTACTTGCTCCGTCTACTTGTGTGCGTGCGGCCGGGTTGCCACACATATACGGCTGAGAGCATCCGCGTTGGTATTTTGCTTGCCCGCCTTGTACTGCACGTTGAACTCGTGCTCCGATAATTTTATTTTCCAGCGCATGAGTCTCGACCCAGGGTCTTTGACACTGAATAGCCACGTAAGTGGTTTATGATCGGTTACTACGGTGAACCGGGTGCCGTATACGTATGGGCGAAATTGTGCAATTCCCCATACGATTGCCAATAGTTCTTTTTCCGTGGTCGTATAATTTCGCTCGGCCTTATTTAGCGTTCGGCTGGCGTAGCAGATTGGTAAATCTTCGCCTATTGGCCCTTGGGATAATATAGCCCCGATGGCCTTGTCCGAGGCGTCGGTGGTAACCACGAAGGGCTTCTCGAAGTCCGGATATTGGAGCACGGGGGCGGTTGTTAGTGCGCGTTTCAGGTCCTCCATGGCCTGTTCGTGCTTCGCCGTCCATTCGAATTTAACATCTTTTTTCGTTAGCTCCGTTAAGGGCTTTCCTGCTGCGTCAGGTTTTTTCGCGACTACTAGTAACGGCGCATTCCATTGACTTCGACTAGGTTGGATAATGCCGTCCTTTAGCATCCCTTTCATTTGTTCCTGTACTTCCCTTTTGTGCACTTCCGGTAAGCGGTAAGGGTGTACCTTTATAGGTCGTGCCCCGGGCTCGAGGGGGATGCTGTGTTCCACCATGTTGGTACAGGGCAGCTGGTCCCCTTCGAGATGGAATATATCCGCGAACTCGTCGCATATTTCTATTAACGAGCTCGCTTCCTCCTGGTTGAGGTGCGAGGTGTCGATTTCTTTTCGTAGTTTCTCGAGTCGCGTGCCGGCCGCTCCCGTGCTGACGGTACAAATTCCGCGAGTCGCGGTGGTGAGCGCGCCGGGCAGTTCCGCTGCTGACGCCAGCGGCTCAAGTGTCACAGCGGGTCGTTCAACGCGGACGTATTCCGACGTCGTGTTTACCAGGCTCACTACACAGCTGTGACCTTGAGGCGAGGTCACACTCGCTCCGAGTATGATGCCTTCGGTGACGTTGCGTCGCTCGACGATTCCCTCGTCGTTGCTTAGCGTTGATACGTACGCGATGCTCTCGCTCCGTGGCGGCAAGGTTATACTTAAACTTCCGTCCACGAGGGGCATGCAATGCCCTTTGATCCTTATAATCTCGCCTCTGAGTATGTCGACTTGTTTTTCCCTTATAAAGTCCATTCCGAGGAGGCCGTGCGTATGGATATGGAGATTTCGGGGTATTACGTGAAACCAGTGTTTCACGGACCCGTTCGGTGTATCGAGCTCCACGAGGGCGGCGTAGTACGCGTTCAACGAGCCACCCCCGAGCCCTGTCAGTTCGACAGCCGTTTTTTCGGCGGGCGTGTCGCGTTGTAACACGTCTTCGTGTATTAGGCTCACTTGAGCCCCGGTGTCGGCCTTTAGGGTCAGTATACCCTCGACGCTAGACGGAGATTTAATGTGGAAGTCGCTGGCCGACGCATGCGGCCCCGGCGTCTGTATCTCGTAGACGCTGACCTTCTTGAGGGGTCCGTTCGGCTCTAAACGGGTTTTTCCTCGGAACGCTGCTACCGTCAACCGCCCTGTACTCGGTGTCTGGACTACAGGTGACGACGTTGCCTCGATTGTGTAGATGTTGGCCCCCCTTAAGGGCCGGTTTGTGGCGGTGACGGTATCGACGCGGAACGCCCCTACGGTCCCTTCCTGTGCCGGCTGTCCGCTGGTTTGCTCTTTTTTCGGCTCGGCGGATTTTTTGTTGTTATTATTTTTATTTTTCTTATTTTCCGCTTGCTTACGTGACCGGCAATCTTTCCATACGTGACCGGTTTTTTTACAATAGTTACACGTGACACTCGCGACGTTCACGTCCTTCTGTGTGGGTGCCGGGAGGCTCTGCCTTCCCGATCGGCAATTTTTTGCCAGGTGCCCTGCTTTCCCGCACGTGTAGCATGCGCCCTTTTTCTCCCCCGCCGCGCCTTGCGATTGTCGGGAGTTGTCTCCCCCGTTACCGTTCCCGTTCGGTCGCGCCGTGCCTGGACGTCCCAGCGTCATTTTCTCGACCTCGATGGCCCCCACGACGGCTTCGTGTAACCCTTGGTAATTACGGGAGCGGACGATGGTCTGAATTTCCTTTTTTAGCCCGTTCTCGAAGTTCATCTGTGCGCTTTTCCGGTTCGCTTCTCCTATGGCACGGGCGCCTCGATGGTCGGCTCCTTCGCACAGCTTCTCGATTACCTCTACTGTGAGGGTCTCGGCCCGGGTAGCGTATGTCGAGACGTTTTCTTTTGCGTCCTGCCGGAGCGTGCAAAATTGGTACTGCAGGGAGGCGAGCGACTCGCGTTTCCCGTACAGTGCTTCCAGTTCGGTGCGTAGATCACCTAACGTGACGATCGTCTTGTGACGCATTTCGCGTGTCGCTCGGTCTTCCAACTTGCTGCTCCGTATCAGCGCGAGGAGGGTAGACCGTTGTTTGGGCTTCACCATACCCCATACGGCCTCGCAGGATAAAATAAAGCCGTCTAGCTTTGTCGGATCATTTCCGTCGAAGGTTTTTATATTTCGGAGGGCTGAGCCCAGGTCTAAATATTCCGGTTCCTCCTCGTCCGCCATCGTCACCCTAGTTCGGCGACGATGTGGCGATCGCCTCGGGGGGGATGCATCCCTTCCCCCCCTTTGGTTCTCCTGGATGATGTCCCTCACGGTCTCCTCCATCGCCGTCAGCCGTTCGATCATCGAGTCATCCGGTGCGGGTCCAAGCGGCGGGGGTGTTGCCGCCGGCCGCCCGTTGGCGTGCTGCGTGCTCATCCCTTGCAGTAGCCGCTCCAACCGTGCCACCCGTTGCGCCGTTGCATCCTCGGCGTCGGCCCGCCCGTTCTCCTGTGAGAGATTGTCGGACTCTCCCGCCTCGTCCACGGCCTGGAGTGTGGGGAACAGAGTCCGTCGTGCCCTTTGGAGGGCCGGCTGGGCAAAGGGCGGTATCCCGAACTCCTCAGCGGTTCCCAATACCCCGTTTTCGATCTCCCAATTGGGACCTGTCTGCTCTCTCCGCATCCGGTTAATTTCGTCGGTAACCATGGCCGGGGTAACCTCCCCCTGCCTCGGCGCGAACATGTTCACGTCGACGTCCTCCCATCCGGTTCTATTCCCGAAAGAGGACCCTCTCTGGGTGCTCACCCTTGTAAACGAGTGAGGCGTGCCCTCTCGTTCCCGGAGCAGGTTCCCGAGCAGGCTGTCGCTCGGCGCCTGTCTCGATTGGTCCGTGATTTCCCCCAAGACCCGTTCGAGGCTTCCCGCGGTTCGTAACGCGTCGATCCCGGGATCCTGGCCCTGTCCTTGAGGTTCTCCCCCTGCTAGACCTTGCGGTGTGCCGTGAGTGCTCATCTCGGTCGGGGTGTTCGCCACGGATTTTATTATACTTTTCCTGGTACTCGGTAACGTGTGCTACCAGCTTCGACAAGGCTTATCGGTTTTTGTAGCTTGCTACTAAAGGTATTGGAGGTCACTTACAGTGCGCTCACCCTCCACATTACGGGATGCCCTTCTGTTGTTGACGTCTAACCCTCGGGGTTCTAGGCTCCCTTGTTTCTACGTCCCAGTTCCTGGCGACGCTCCTCGTGGATCCTGCAGTGATCCGCGAAGACTCTCTTCCGTTACCTCGCCCGAATAACGGGATGCCCACGATGGCCTTGGTCGCTCTTCGTGGTCCGCCCGAACTCTTGTCGACGATTCTCGACCCTGGTTCGCGGAACTCTCTCTACCGTGGAGAGTCTCGATTTACCGCACTACGCGGAGATTTCACAAATTGGTAATTAGCGATGTTTTTTTTTCAATCGTGGGTTTATTTCACGTTTAATAATTCACTCTGGATATCCCACCGCTGCCACCAATGTTATATCCGCAGAAGCTCAGTTAGCTACTCTGAGTACTGCGGGAGCAGTTAGCTCAAAGGTTTTCGGGATTTATCCAGTAAAGGGTTGAAACCCAAGTGAATTATAAAAGCACGATTTATTATATCAATATTAATTACAATGGTTTGTTCGTGATTATTTACCAATAGTTGTGAAGTACACTCTGTACGCTTATCTTCCTTCCGAAGAGAATATATGTTTTACGGTATAACTAACTGACCGTAACGTTGTTCAGATTAAAATCAGACTGCTGGATGCCTGCTCGTGGTCTCTTATATAGGGGTAAGGGCAGGCATGTCAGCTTAATTTCTATAGTGTCAGCTATTTCGTAATTGTTTGAACAATTACTGCTTCCGAGTTTCCGATATTTCCCAATAGCTGACTCGGCTAATTAATGCTTAATTTCTTATATGCTAGTTCGTCGGTGTCGTTACTTCCGCGTTTCGCAATCAATAATCGCGCGCTCGTTGCATGGTGCGATTATTTCGCAAACGCGTTGCTCGAATATTCGGGCGTTGACCCGGGGTACAACACCTCATCGAATGCAAATTCGCTTTATATCGAAATCGAACATTAGAGTTTTTCTTCGGTTGTAGGTGTTCCAGCTTGTAATGTAAGATCAAAAAGCCTTAGGTTCACGAGAATAGGCAAGATTCATGCGTTTCGAGCTGCCAAACAAGCCCCCAACGAATGCAAATTCGCTTTATATCGAAATCGAACATTAGCGTTTTGCTTCGGTTGTAGGTGTTTCAGCTCGTAATATGAGATCGTAAAGCCTTAATTTTACGGGAGTCTTAGTTTTACGTAAACACGCAAGATTCATTCGTTTTGGGCCGCCAAACGAGTCCCCATTGAATGCAAATTCGCTTTATATCGAAATCGAACATTAGAGTAATGTAAGCGATGGGGGCTCGTTTGGCGGCCCAAAACGCATGAATCTCGCGTGTTTACGTAAAACTAAGGCTTTTTGATCTCATATTACGAACTGAAACACCTAGAACCGAAGCAAAACGCTAATGTTCGATTTCGATATAACGCGAATTTGCATTCGTTCGGGGCTTGTTTGGCAGCTCGAAAAGCATTAATCTTGCGTATTCTCGTGAAACTAAGGCTTTTTGATCTTACATTACAAGCTGGAACGCCTACAACCGAAGAAAAACTCTAATGTTCGATTTCGATATAAAACGAATTTGCATTCAATGGGGACTCGTTTGGCGGCCCAAAACGAATGAATCTTGCGTGGTTACGTAAAACTAAGACTCCCGTAAAATTAAGGCTTTACGATCTCATATTACGAACTGAAACACCTACTGTCGAAGCAAACCGCTAATGTTCGGTTTCGATATAATGCGGATTTGCATCCGATGGGGGCTTGTTTGGCGGCTCGAAACGCATGAATCTTGCGTATTTACGTGAAATTAAGGCTTTTTGATTTCGTATTACGAGCTGAAACACCTACAGTCGAAGCAAACCGCTAATGTTCAATTTCGATCTAAAGCGAATTTGCATTCGATGGGGGTTTGTTTGGCGGCCCAAAACGCATAAATCTTGCGTGTTTACGTGAAACTAAGACTTTCTGATCTTATATTACGAGCTGGAACGCCTACAGCCGAAGCAATACGCAAATATTCGATTTCGATATAATGCGAATTTGCATTCGATGGGGGCTTGTTTGGCGGCCCAAAACGCATGAATCTTGCGTTTTCTCGTAAAACTAAGGCTTTTTGTTCTTATATTACGAGCTGGAACGCCTACAACCGAAGCGAAACGCTAATGTTCGATTTCGATATAAAGCAAATTTGCATTCGATGAGGGCTCGTTTGGCATCTCGAAACGCATGAATCTTGCTTGTTTACGTAAAACTAAGGCATTTTGATATCATATTACGAGATGGAATACCTACAACCGAAGCAAAACGCTAATGTTCGATTTCGATATAAAGCGAATTTGCATTCGTTGGGGGCTTGTTTTGCAGCTCGAAACGCATGAATCTTGCCTATTCTCGTGAATCTAAGGCTTTTTGATCTTACATTACAAGCTGGAACCCCTAAAAACCGAAGAAAAACTCTAATGTTCGATTTCGATATAAAGCGAATTTGCATTCGATGAGGGCTCGTTTGGCATCTCGTAACGCATAAATCTTGCTTGTTTACGTAAAACTAAGGCTTTTTGATATCATATTACGAGCTGAAACACCTACAACCGAAGCAAAACGTTAATGTTCGATTTCGATAAAAAGCGAATTTGCATTCGATGGGGGCTTGTTTGGCGGCCCAAAACGCATGAATCTTGCGTGTTTACGTAAAACTAAGACTTTTTGATCTTATATTACGAGCTGGAACGCCTACAGCCGAAGCAATACGCAAATGTTCGATTTCGATATAAAGCGAATTTGCATTCGATGGGGGCTTGCGTGGCTGCTCGAAACGCATGAATCTTGCGTATTCACATAAAATTAAGGCTTTTTGGTCTCATATTACGAGCTGAAACACCTACAACCGAAGCAAAACGCTAATGTTCGATTTCGATATAAAGCGAATTTGCATTCGTTCGGGGCTTGTTTGGCAGCTCGAAACGCATGAATCTTGCGTATTCTCGTGAAACTAAGGCTTTTTGATCTAACATTACAAGCTGGAACACCTACAACCGAAGAAAGACTCTAATGTTCGATTTCGATATAAAGCGAATTTGCATTCGATAGGGGCTCGTTTGGCGGCCCAAAACGCATGAATCTTGCGTGTTTACGTAAAACTAAGGCTTTTTGTTCTGATATTACGAACTGAAACACCTAGAACCGAAGCAAAACGCTAATGTTCGATTTCGATATAAAGCGAATTTGCATTCGTTCGGGGCTTGTTTGGAAGCTCGAAAAGCATGAATCTTGCGTATTCTCGTGAAACTAAGGCTTTTTGATCTTACATTACAAGCTGGAACACCTAGAACCGAAGCAATACGCAAATGTTCGATTTCGACCTACGGCGAATTTGCATTCGATGGGGGCTTGTTTGGCGGCCCAAAACGCATGAATCTTGCGTGTTTACGTGAAACTAAAGCTTTTTGATCTTACATTACGAGTTGGAACGCCTACAACCGAAGAAAAACTCTAATGTTCGATTTCGATATAAAGCGAATTTGCATTCAATGGGGACTCGTTTGGCGGCCCAAAACGAATGAATCTTGCGTGTTTACGTAAAACTAAGACTCCCGTAAAATTAAGGCTTTTTGATCTCATATTAAGAACTGAAACACCTACAAGCGAAGCAAAACGCTAATGTTCGATTTCGATATAAAGTCAATTTGCATTCGATGGGAGCTTGTTTGGCGGCTCGAAACGTATGAATATTGAGTATTTACATAAAACTAAGCGTTTTTGATCTTATATTGCGAGTTGGTACGCCTACAGCTGAAGCAATACGTATTGTATTGTATTGTATTGTGTGTTACACCGATCCCCTAAGGGTTACAGGCTCCTTCACTTTCTTCCTCCTCCTTCCTTATCCGCGGTCGCCGGTTCGATTCTTGGGCCCGGAGCTTCGTCGCGCCCCGTCAGGTGTCAGTAATCCCGGACATACGGATATAGTCGTAGTTCGTACGTCCTATCTCCGGAGCTATGTCCCCGTCCGTTTTCCTTTCACGTACGGGCCTTCAGTCTCGGGAATCGAACCCGCGACACCTTTTCCCAGTCTTTCGGATTCCCATACCGAGGCGCTGGTCCTTTCCTCTGGACCTACTATTATAGTGGGTTCCGAACCACTTTTTCGCAGATAAAAACACCACAGAAAATTCATGGTGCTTGCCGGGAATCGAACCCGGGCCTACTGCGTGTGAAGCGCGCGCCGAGACCACTCGGCCACGCTCACCCTAGCTGAAGCAATACGTAAACATTTGATTTCGATATAAAGCGTATTTGCATTCGATGGGGGCTCGTTTGGCAGCTCGTAACGCATGAATCTTGCGTTTTCTCGTAAAACTAAGGCTTTTCGTTCTTATATTACGAGCTGGAACGCCTACAACCGAAGCGAAACGCTAATGTTCGATTTCGATATAAAGCAAATTTGCATTCGACGAGGGCTCGTTTGGCATCTCGAAACGCATGAATCTTGCTTGTTTACGTAAAACTAAGGCATTTTGATATCATATTACGAGATGGAATACCTACAACCGAAGCAATACGCAAATGTTCGATTTCGATATAATGCGAATTTGCATTCGATGGGGGATCGTTTGACATCTCGAAACGCATAAATCTTGCTTTTTTACGTAAAACTAAAGCTTTTTAATATCATATTACGAGCTGAAACACCTACAACCGAAGCAAAACGCTAATGTTCGATTTCGACCTAAAGCGAATTTGCATTCGATGGGGGCTTGTTTGGCGGCGTAAAACGCATAAATCTTGCGTGTTTACGTGAAACTAAGACTTTCTGATCTTATATTACGAGCTGGAACACATACAACCGAAGAAAAACTCTAATGTTCGATTTCGATATAAAGCGAATTTGCATTCGATGGGGGCTCGTTTGGCGGCCCAAAACGCATAAATCTTGCGTGTTTACGTAAAACTAAGACTTTTTGATCTTATATTACGAGTTGGAACGCCTACAGCCGAAGCAACACGCAAATGTTCGATTTCGAGATAAAGCGAAATGCATTCGATGGGGGCTTGCTTGGCTGCTCGAAACGCATGAATCTTGCGTATTCACATAAAATTAAGGCTTTTTGATATCATATTACGAGCTGAAACACCTACAACCGAAGCAAAACGCTAATGTTCGATTTCGACCTAAAGCGAATTTGCATTCGATGGGGGCTTGTTTGGCGGCCCAAAACTCATAAATCTTGCGTGGTTACGTGAAACTAAGACTTTCTGATCTTATATTACGAGCTGGAACACCTACAACCGAAGAAAAACTCTAATGTTCGATTTCGATATAAAGCGAATTTGCATTCGATGGGGACTCGTTTGGCGGCCCAAAACGAATAAATCTTGCGTGTTTACGTAAAACTAAGACTCCCGTAAAATTAAGGCTTTTTGATTTCATATTAAGAACTGAAACACCTACAAGCGAAACAAAACGCTAATGTTCGATTTCGATATAAAGTCAATTTGCATTCGATGGGAGCTTGTTTGGCGGCTCGAAACGTATGAATATTGAGTATTTACATAAAACTAAGCGTTTTTGATCTTATATTGCGAGTTGGTACGCCTACAGCTGAAGCAATACGTAAACATTTGATTTCGATATAAAGCGTACTTGCATTCGATGGGGGCTCGTTTGGCAGCTCGTAACGCATGAATCTTGCGTTTTCTCGTAAAACTAAGGCTTTTCGTTCTTATATTACGAGCTGGAACGCCTACAACCGAAGCGAAACGCTAATGTTCGATTTCGATATAAAGCAAATTTGCATTCGATGAGGGCTCGTTTGGCATCTCGAAACGCATGAATCTTGCTTGTTTATGTAAAACTAAGGCATTTTGATATCATATTACGAGATGGAATACCTACAACCGAAGCAATACGCAAATGTTCGATTTCGATATAATGCGAATTTGCATTCCATGGGGGATCGTTTGACATCTCGAAACGCATAAATCTTGCTTGTTTACGTAAAACTAAAGCTTTTTGATATCATATTACGAGCTGAAACACCTACAACCGAAGCAAAACGCTAATGTTCGATTTCGACCTAAAGCGAATTTGCATTCGATGGGGGCTCGTTTGGCGGCCCAAAACGCATAAATCTTGCGTGTTTACGTAAAACTAAGACTTTTTGATCTTATATTACGAGCTGGAACGCCTACAGCCGAAGCAATACGCAAATGTTCGATTTCGATATAAAGCGAATTTGCATTCGATGGGGGCTCGTTTGGCGGCCCAAAACGCATAAATCTTGCGTGTTTACGTAAAACTAAGACTTTTTGATCTTATATTACGAGTTGGAACGCCTACAGCCGAAGCAACACGCAAATGTTCGATTTCGAGATAAAGCGAAATGCATTCGATGGGGGCTTGCTTGGCTGCTCGAAACGCATGAATCTTGCGTATTCACATAAAATTAAGGCTTTTTGATATCATATTACGAGCTGAAACACCTACAACCGAAGCAAAACGCTAATGTTCGATTTCGACCTAAAGCGAATTTGCATTCGATGGGGGCTTGTTTGGCGGCCCAAAACTCATAAATCTTGCGTGGTTACGTGAAACTAAGACTTTCTGATCTTATATTACGAGCTGGAACACCTACAACCGAAGAAAAACTCTAATGTTCGATTTCGATATAAAGCGAATTTGCATTCGATGGGGACTCGTTTGGCGGCCCAAAACGAATAAATCTTGCGTGTTTACGTAAAACTAAGACTCCCGTAAAATTAAGGCTTTTTGATTTCATATTAAGAACTGAAACACCTACAAGCGAAACAAAACGCTAATGTTCGATTTCGATATAAAGTCAATTTGCATTCGATGGGAGCTTGTTTGGCGGCTCGAAACGTATGAATATTGAGTATTTACATAAAACTAAGCGTTTTTGATCTTATATTGCGAGTTGGTACGCCTACAGCTGAAGCAATACGTAAACATTTGATTTCGATATAAAGCGTACTTGCATTCGATGGGGGCTCGTTTGGCAGCTCGTAACGCATGAATCTTGCGTTTTCTCGTAAAACTAAGGCTTTTCGTTCTTATATTACGAGCTGGAACGCCTACAACCGAAGCGAAACGCTAATGTTCGATTTCGATATAAAGCAAATTTGCATTCGATGAGGGCTCGTTTGGCATCTCGAAACGCATGAATCTTGCTTGTTTATGTAAAACTAAGGCATTTTGATATCATATTACGAGATGGAATACCTACAACCGAAGCAATACGCAAATGTTCGATTTCGATATAATGCGAATTTGCATTCCATGGGGGATCGTTTGACATCTCGAAACGCATAAATCTTGCTTGTTTACGTAAAACTAAAGCTTTTTGATATCATATTACGAGCTGAAACACCTACAACCGAAGCAAAACGCTAATGTTCGATTTCGACCTAAAGCGAATTTGCATTCGATGGGGGCTCGTTTGGCGGCCCAAAACGCATAAATCTTGCGTGTTTACGTAAAACTAAGACTTTTTGATCTTATATTACGAGCTGGAACGCCTACAGCCGAAGCAATACGCAAATGTTCGATTTCGATATAAAGCGAATTTGCATTCGATGGGGGCTTGCTTGGCTGCTCGAAACGCATGAATCTTGCGTATTCACATAAAATTAAGGCTTTTTGATCTCATATTACGAGCTGAAACACCTACAACCGAAGCAAAACGCTAATGTTCGATTTCGATATAAAGCGAATTTGCATTCGTTCGGGGCTTGTTTGGCAGCTCGAAACGCATGAATCTTGCCTATTCTCGTGAATCTAAGGCTTTTTGATCTTACATTACAAGCTGGAACACTTACAACCGAAGAAAAACTCTAATGTTCGATTTCGATATAAAGCGAATTTGCATTCGATGAGGGCTCGTTTGGCATCTCGTAACGCATAAACCTTGCTTGTTTACGTAAAACTAAGGCTTTTTGATATCATATTACGAGATGGAATACCTACAACCGAAGCAATACGCAAATGTTCGATTTCGATATAATGCGAATTTGCATTCCATGGGGGATCGTTTGACATCTCGAAACGCATAAATCTTGCTTGTTTACGTAAAACTAAAGCTTTTTGATATCATATTACGAGCTGAAACACCTACAACCGAAGCAAAACGCTAATGTTCGATTTCGACCTAAAGCGAATTTGCATTCGATGGGGGCTCGTTTGGCGGCCCAAAACGCATAAATCTTGCGTGTTTACGTAAAACTAAGACTTTTTGATCTTATATTACGAGCTGGAACGCCTACAGCCGAAGCAATACGCAAATGTTCGATTTCGATATAAAGCGAATTTGCATTCGATAGGGGCTTGCTTGGCTGCTCGAAACGCATGAATCTTGCGTATTCACATAAAATTAAGGCTTTTTGATATCATATTACGAGCTGAAACACCTACAACCGAAGCAAAACGCTAATGTTCGATTTCGACCTAAAGCGAATTTGCATTCGATGGGGGCTTGTTTGGCGGCCCAAAACTCATAAATCTTGCGTGTTTACGTGAAACTAAGACTTTCTGATCTTATATTACGAGCTGGAACACCTACAACCGAAGAAAAACTCTTATGTTCGATTTCGATATAAAGCGAATTTGCATTCGATGGGGACTCGTTTGGCGGCCCAAAACGAATAAATCTTGCGTGTTTACGTAAAACTAAGACTCCCGTAAAATTAAGGCTTTTTGATTTCATATTAAGAACTGAAACACCTACAAGCGAAACAAAACGCTAATGTTCGATTTCGATATAAAGTCAATTTGCATTCGATGGGAGCTTGTTTGGCGGCTCGAAACGTATGAATATTGAGTATTTACATAAAACTAAGCGTTTTTGATCTTATATTGCGAGTTGGTACGCCTACAGCTGAAGCAATACGTAAACATTTGATTTCGATATAAAGCGTATTTGCATTCGATGGGGGCTCGTTTGGCAGCTCGTAACGCATGAATCTTGCGTTTTCTCGTAAAACTAAGGCTTTTCGTTCTTATATTACGAGCTGGAACGCCTACAACCGAAGCGAAACGCTAATGTTCGATTTCGATATAAAGCAAATTTGCATTCGACGAGGGCTCGTTTGGCATCTCGTAACGCATAAACCTTGCTTGTTTACGTAAAACTAAGGCTTTTTGATATCATATTACGAGATGGAATACCTACAACCGAAGCAAAACGCTAATGTTCGATTTCGATATAAAGCGTATTTGCATTCGATGCGGGCTCGTTTGGCAGCTCGTAACGCATGAATCTTGCGTTTTCTCGTAAAACTAAGGCTTTTCGTTCTTATATTACGAGCTGGAACGCCTACAACCGAAGCGAAACGCTAATGTTCGATTTCGATATAAAGCAAATTTGCATTCGACGAGGGCTCGTTTGGCATCTCGTAACGCATAAACCTTGCTTGTTTACGTAAAACTAAGGCTTTTTGATATCATATTACGAGATGGAATACCTACAACCGAAGCAATACGCAAATGTTCGATTTCGATATAATGCGAATTTGCATTCGATGGGGGATCGTTTGACATCTCGAAACGCATAAATCTTGCTTTTTTACGTAAAACTAAAGCTTTTTAATATCATATTACGAGCTGAAACACCTACAACCGAAGCAAAACGCTAATGTTCGATTTCGACCTAAAGCGAATTTGCATTTGATGGGGGCTTGTTTGGCGGCCCAAAACGCATAAATCTTGCGTGTTTACGTAAAACTAAGACTTTTTGATCTTATATTACGAGCTGGAACGCCTACAGCCGAAGCAATACGCAAATGTTCGATTTCGATATAAAGCGAATTTGCATTCGATAGGGGCTTGCTTGGCTGCTCGAAACGCATGAATCTTGCGTATTCACATAAAATTAAGGCTTTTTGATATCATATTACGAGCTGAAACACCTACAACCGAAGCAAAACGCTAATGTTCGATTTCGACCTAAAGCGAATTTGCATTCGATGGGGGCTTGTTTGGCGGCCCAAAACTCATAAATCTTGCGTGTTTACGTGAAACTAAGACTTTCTGATCTTATATTACGAGCTGGAACACCTACAACCGAAGAAAAACTCTAATGTTCGATTTCGATATAAAGCGAATTTGCATTCGATGGGGACTCGTTTGGCGGCCCAAAACGAATAAATCTTGCGTGTTTACGTAAAACTAAGACTCCCGTAAAATTAAGGCTTTTTGATTTCATATTAAGAACTGAAACACCTACAAGCGAAACAAAACGCTAATGTTCGATTTCGATATAAAGTCAATTTGCATTCGATGGGAGCTTGTTTGGCGGCTCGAAACGTATGAATATTGAGTATTTACATAAAACTAAGCGTTTTTGATCTTATATTGCGAGTTGGTACGCCTACAGCTGAAGCAATACGTAAACATTTGATTTCGATATAAAGCGTATTTGCATTCGATGGGGGCTCGTTTGGCAGCTCGTAACGCATGAATCTTGCGTTTTCTCGTAAAACTAAGGCTTTTCGTTCTTATATTACGAGCTGGAACGCCTACAATCGAAGCGAAACGCTAATGTTCGATTTCGATATAAAGCAAATTTGCATTCGACGAGGGCTCGTTTGGCATCTCGAAACGCATGAATCTTGCTTGTTTACGTAAAACTAAGGCATTTTGATATCATATTACGAGATGGAATACCTACAACCGAAGCAATACGCAAATGTTCGATTTCGATATAATGCGAATTTGCATTCGATGGGGGATCGTTTGACATCTCGAAACGCATAAATCTTGCTTTTTTACGTAAAACTAAAGCTTTTTAATATCATATTACGAGCTGAAACACCTACAACCGAAGCAAAACGCTAATGTTCGATTTCGACCTAAAGCGAATTTGCATTTGATGGGGGCTTGTTTGGCGGCGTAAAACGCATAAATCTTGCGTGTTTACGTGAAACTAAGACTTTCTGATCTTATATTACGAGCTGGAACACATACAACCGAAGAAAAACTCTAATGTTCGATTTCGATATAAAGCGAATTTGCATTCGATGGGGGCTCGTTTGGCGGCCCAAAACGCATAAATCTTGCGTGTTTACGTAAAACTAAGACTTTTTGATCTTATATTACGAGTTGGAACGCCTACAGCCGAAGCAACACGCAAATGTTCGATTTCGATATAAAGCGAATTTGCATTCGATGGGGGCTTGCTTGGCTGCTCGAAACGCATGAATCTTGCGTATTCACATAAAATTAAGGCTTTTTGATATCATATTACGAGCTGAAACACCTACAACCGAAGCAAAACGCTAATGTTCGATTTCGACCTAAAGCGAATTTGCATTCGATGGGGGCTTGTTTGGCGGCCCAAAACTCATAAATCTTGCGTGTTTACGTGAAACTAAGACTTTCTGATCTTATATTACGAGCTGGAACACCTACAACCGAAGAAAAACTCTAATGTTCGATTTCGATATAAAGCGAATTTGCATTCGATGGGGACTCGTTTGGCGGCCCAAAACGAATAAATATTGCGTGTTTACGTAAAACTAAGACTCCCGTAAAATTAAGGCTTTTTGATTTCATATTAAGAACTGAAACACCTACAAGCGAAACAAAACGCTAATGTTCGATTTCGATATAAAGTCAATTTGCATTCGATGGGAGCTTGTTTGGCGGCTCGAAACGTATGAATATTGAGTATTTACATAAAACTAAGCGTTTTTGATCTTATATTGCGAGTTGGTACGCCTACAGCTGAAGCAATACGTAAACATTTGATTTCGATATAAAGCGTATTTGCATTCGATGGGGGCTCGTTTGGCAGCTCGTAACGCATGAATCTTGCGTTTTCTCGTAAAACTAAGGCTTTTCGTTCTTATATTACGAGCTGGAACGCCTACAACCGAAGCGAAACGCTAATGTTCGATTTCGATATAAAGCAAATTTGCATTCGATGAGGGCTCGTTTGGCATCTCGAAACGCATGAATCTTGCTTGTTTATGTAAAACTAAGGCATTTTGATATCATATTACGAGATGGAATACCTACAACCGAAGCAATACGCAAATGTTCGATTTCGATATAATGCGAATTTGCATTCCATGGGGGATCGTTTGACATCTCGAAACGCATAAATCTTGCTTGTTTACGTAAAACTAAAGCTTTTTGATATCATATTACGAGCTGAAACACCTACAACCGAAGCAAAACGCTAATGTTCGATTTCGACCTAAAGCGAATTTGCATTCGATGGGGGCTCGTTTGGCGGCCCAAAACGCATAAATCTTGCGTGTTTACGTAAAACTAAGACTTTTTGATCTTATATTACGAGCTGGAACGCCTACAGCCGAAGCAATACGCAAATGTTCGATTTCGATATAAAGCGAATTTGCATTCGATGGGGGCTTGCTTGGCTGCTCGAAACGCATGAATCTTGCGTATTCACATAAAATTAAGGCTTTGTGATATCATATTACGAGCTGAAACACCTACAACCGAAGCAAAACGCTAATGTTCGATTTCGACCTAAAGCGAATTTGCATTCGATGGGGACTCGTTTGGCGGCCCAAAACGAATAAATCTTGCGTGTTTACGTAAAACTAAGACTCCCGTAAAATTAAGGCTTTTTGATTTCATATTAAGAACTGAAACACCTACAAGCGAAACAAAACGCTAATGTTCGATTTCGATATAAAGTCAATTTGCATTCGATGGGAGCTTGTTTGGCGGCTCGAAACGTATGAATATTGAGTATTTACATAAAACTGAGCGTTTTTGATCTTATATTGCGAGTTGGTACGCCTACAGCTGAAGCAATACGTAAACATTTGATTTCGATATAAAGCGTATTTGCATTCGATGGGGGCTCGTTTGGCAGCTCGTAACGCATGAATCTTGCGTTTTCTCGTAAAACTAAGGCTTTTCGTTCTTATATTACGAGCTGGAACGCCTACAACCGAAGCGAAACGCTAATGTTCGATTTCGATATAAAGCAAATTTGCATTCGATGAAGGCTCGTTTGGCATCTCGAAACGCATGAATCTTGCTTGTTTATGTAAAACTAAGGCATTTTGATATCATATTACGAGATGGAATACCTACAACCGAAGCAATACGCAAATGTTCGATTTCGATATAATGCGAATTTGCATTCCATGGGGGATCGTTTGACATCTCGAAACGCATAAATCTTGCTTGTTTACGTAAAACTAAAGCTTTTTGATATCATATTACGAGCTGAAACACCTACAACCGAAGCAAAACGCTAATGTTCGATTTCGACCTAAAGCGAATTTGCATTCGATGGGGGCTCGTTTGGCGGCCCAAAACGCATAAATCTTGCGTGTTTACGTAAAACTAAGACTTTTTGATCTTATATTACGAGCTGGAACGCCTACAGCCGAAGCAATACGCAAATTTTCGATTTCGATATAAAGCGAATTTGCATTCGATGGGGGCTTGCTTGGCTGCTCGAAACGCATGAATCTTGCGTATTCACATAAAATTAAGGCTTTTTGATCTCATATTACGAGCTGAAACACCTACAACCGAAGCAAAACGCTAATGTTCGATTTCGATATAAAGCGAATTTGCATTCGTTCGGGGCTTGTTTGGCAGCTCGAAACGCATGAATCTTGCGTATTCACATAAAATTAAGGCTTTTTGATATCATATTACGAGCTGAAACACCTACAACCGAAGCAAAACGCTAATGTTCGATTTCGACCTAAAGCGAATTTGCATTCGATGGGGGCTTGTTTGGCGGCCCAAAACTCATAAATCTTGCGTGTTTACGTGAAACTAAGACTTTCTGATCTTATATTACGAGCTGGAACACCTACAACCGAAGAAAAACTCTAATGTTCGATTTCGATATAAAGCGAATTTGCATTCGATGGGGACTCGTTTGGCGGCCCAAAACGAATAAATCTTGCGTGTTTACGTAAAACTAAGACTCCCGTAAAATTAAGGCTTTTTGATTTCATATTAAGAACTGAAACACCTACAAGCGAAACAAAACGCTAATGTTCGATTTCGATATAAAGTCAATTTGCATTCGATGGGAGCTTGTTTGGCGGCTCGAAACGTATGAATATTGAGTATTTACATAAAACTAAGCGTTTTTGATCTTATATTGCGAGTTGGTACGCCTACAGCTGAAGCAATACGTAAACATTTGATTTCGATATAAAGCGTATTTGCATTCGATGGGGGCTCGTTTGGCAGCTCGTAACGCATGAATCTTGCGTTTTCTCGTAAAACTAAGGCTTTTCGTTCTTATATTACGAGCTGGAACGCCTACAACCGAAGCGAAACGCTAATGTTCGATTTCGATATAAAGCAAATTTGCATTCGATGAGGGCTCGTTTGGCATCTCGTAACGCATAAACCTTGCTTGTTTACGTAAAACTAAGGCTTTTTGATATCATATTACGAGATGGAATACCTACAACCGAAGCAATACGCAAATGTTCGATTTCGATATAATGCGAATTTGCATTCCATGGGGGATCGTTTGACATCTCGAAACGCATAAATCTTGCTTGTTTACGTAAAACTAAAGCTTTTTGATATCATATTACGAGCTGAAACACCTACAACCGAAGCAAAACGCTAATGTTCGATTTCGACCTAAAGCGAATTTGCATTCGATGGGGGCTCGTTTGGCGGCCCAAAACGCATAAATCTTGCGTGTTTACGTAAAACTAAGACTTTTTGATCTTATATTACGAGCTGGAACGCCTACAGCCGAAGCAATACGCAAATGTTCGATTTCGATATAAAGCGAATTTGCATTCGATAGGGGCTTGCTTGGCTGCTCGAAACGCATGAATCTTGCGTATTCACATAAAATTAAGGCTTTTTGATATCATATTACGAGCTGAAACACCTACAACCGAAGCAAAACGCTAATGTTCGATTTCGACCTAAAGCGAATTTGCATTCGATGGGGGCTTGTTTGGCGGCCCAAAACTCATAAATCTTGCGTGTTTACGTGAAACTAAGATTTTCTGATCTTATATTACGAGCTGGAACACCTACAACCGAAGAAAAACTCTAATGTTCGATTTCGATATAAAGCGAATTTGCATTCGATGGGGACTCGTTTGGCGGCCCAAAACGAATAAATCTTGCGTGTTTACGTAAAACTAAGACTCCCGTAAAATTAAGGCTTTTTGATTTCATATTAAGAACTGAAACACCTACAAGCGAAACAAAACGCTAATGTTCGATTTCGATATAAACTCAATTTGCATTCGATGGGAGCTTGTTTGGCGGCTCGAAACGTATGAATATTGAGTATTTACATAAAACTAAGCGTTTTTCATCTTATATTGCGAGTTGGTACGCCTACAGCTGAAGCAATACGTAAACATTTGATTTCGATATAAAGCGTATTTGCATTCGATGGGGGCTCGTTTGGCAGCTCGTAACGCATGAATCTTGCGTTTTCTCGTAAAACTAAGGCTTTTCGTTCTTATATTACGAGCTGGAACGCCTACAACCGAAGCGAAACGCTAATGTTCGATTTCGATATAAAGCAAATTTGCATTCGACGAGGGCTCGTTTGGCATCTCGAAACGCATGAATCTTGCTTGTTTACGTAAAACTAAGGCATTTTGATATCATATTACGAGATGGAATACCTACAACCGAAGCAATACGCAAATGTTCGATTTCGATATAATGCGAATTTGCATTCGATGGGGGATCGTTTGACATCTCGAAACGCACAAATCTTGCTTTTTTACGTAAAACTAAAGCTTTTTAATATCATATTACGAGCTGAAACACCTACAACCGAAGCAAAACGCTAATGTTCGATTTCGACCTAAAGCGAATTTGCATTTGATGGGGGCTTGTTTGGCGGCGTAAAACGCATAAATCTTGCGTGTTTACGTGAAAATAAGACTTTCTGATCTTATATTACGAGCTGGAACACATACAACCGAAGAAAAACTCTAATGTTCGATTTCGATATAAAGCGAATTTGCATTCGATGGGGGCTCGTTTGGCGGCCCAAAACGCATAAATCTTGCGTGTTTACGTAAAACTAAGACTTTTTGATCTTATATTACGAGTTGGAACGCCTACAGCCGAAGCAACACGCAAATGTTCGATTTCGATATAAAGCGAATTTGCATTCGATGGGGGCTTGCTTGGCTGCTCGAAACGCATGAATCTGGCGTATTCACATAAAATTAAGGCTTTTTGATATCATATTACGAGCTGAAACACCTACATCCGAAGCAAAACGCTAATGTTCGATTTCGACCTAAAGCGAATTTGCATTCGATGGGGGCTTGTTTGGCGGCCCAAAACTCATAAATCTTGCGTGTTTACGTGAAACTAAGACTTTCTGATCTTATATTACGAGCTGGAACACCTACAACCGAAGAAAAACTCTAATGTTCGATTTCGATATAAAGCGAATTTGCATTCGATGGGGACTCGTTTGGCGGCCCAAAACGAATAAATATTGCGTGTTTACGTAAAACTAAGACTCCCGTAAAATTAAGGCTTTTTGATTTCATATTAAGAACTGAAACACCTACAAGCGAAACAAAACGCTAATGTTCGATTTCGATATAAAGTCAATTTGCATTCGATGGGAGCTTGTTTGGCGGCTCGAAACGTATGAATATTGAGTATTTACATAAAACTAAGCGTTTTTGATCTTATATTGCGAGTTGGTACGCCTACAGCTGAAGCAATACGTAAACATTTGATTTCGATATAAAGCGTATTTGCATTCGATGGGGGCTCGTTTGGCAGCTCGTAACGCATGAATCTTGCGTTTTCTCGTAAAACTAAGGCTTTTCGTTCTTATATTACGAGCTGGAACGCCTACAACCGAAGCGAAACGCTAATGTTCGATTTCGATATAAAGCAAATTTGCATTCGATGAGGGCTCGTTTGGCATCTCGAAACGCATGAATCTTGCTTGTTTATGTAAAACTAAGGCATTTTGATATCATATTACGAGCTGAAACACCTACAACCGAAGCAAAACGCTAATGTTCGATTTCGACCTAAAGCGAATTTGCATTCGATGGGGGCTCGTTTGGCGGCCCAAAACGCATAAATCTTGCGTGTTTACGTAAAACTAAGACTTTTTGATCTTATATTACGAGCTGAAACACCTACAACCGAAGCAAAACGCTAATGTTCGATTTCGACCTAAAGCGAATTTGCATTTGATGGGGGCTTGTTTGGCGGCGTAAAACGCATAAATCTTGCGTGTTTACGTGAAAATAAGACTTTCTGATCTTATATTACGAGCTGGAACACATACAACCGAAGAAAAACTCTAATGTTCGATTTCGATATAAAGCGAATTTGCATTCGATGGGGGCTCGTTTGGCGGCCCAAAACGCATAAATCTTGCGTGTTTACGTAAAACTAAGACTTTTTGATCTTATATTACGAGTTGGAACGCCTACAGCCGAAGCAACACGCAAATGTTCGATTTCGATATAAAGCGAATTTGCATTCGATGGGGGCTTGCTTGGCTGCTCGAAACGCATGAATCTGGCGTATTCACATAAAATTAAGGCTTTTTGATATCATATTACGAGCTGAAACACCTACATCCGAAGCAAAACGCTAATGTTCGATTTCGACCTAAAGCGAATTTGCATTCGATGGGGGCTTGTTTGGCGGCCCAAAACTCATAAATCTTGCGTGTTTACGTGAAACTAAGACTTTCTGATCTTATATTACGAGCTGGAACACCTACAACCGAAGAAAAACTCTAATGTTCGATTTCGATATAAAGCGAATTTGCATTCGATGGGGACTCGTTTGGCGGCCCAAAACGAATAAATATTGCGTGTTTACGTAAAACTAAGACTCCCGTAAAATTAAGGCTTTTTGATTTCATATTAAGAACTGAAACACCTACAAGCGAAACAAAACGCTAATGTTCGATTTCGATATAAAGTCAATTTGCATTCGATGGGAGCTTGTTTGGCGGCTCGAAACGTATGAATATTGAGTATTTACATAAAACTAAGCGTTTTTGATCTTATATTGCGAGTTGGTACGCCTACAGCTGAAGCAATACGTAAACATTTGATTTCGATATAAAGCGTATTTGCATTCGATGGGGGCTCGTTTGGCAGCTCGTAACGCATGAATCTTGCGTTTTCTCGTAAAACTAAGGCTTTTCGTTCTTATATTACGAGCTGGAACGCCTACAACCGAAGCGAAACGCTAATGTTCGATTTCGATATAAAGCAAATTTGCATTCGATGAGGGCTCGTTTGGCATCTCGAAACGCATGAATCTTGCTTGTTTATGTAAAACTAAGGCATTTTGATATCATATTACGAGCTGAAACACCTACAACCGAAGCAAAACGCTAATGTTCGATTTCGACCTAAAGCGAATTTGCATTCGATGGGGGCTCGTTTGGCGGCCCAAAACGCATAAATCTTGCGTGTTTACGTAAAACTAAGACTTTTTGATCTTATATTACGAGCTGGAACGCCTACAGCCGAAGCAATACGCAAATGTTCGATTTCGATATAAAGCGAATTTGCATTCGATAGGGGCTTGCTTGGCTGCTCGAAACGCATGAATCTTGCGTATTCACATAAAATTAAGGCTTTTTGATATCATATTACGAGCTGAAACACCTACAACCGAAGCAAAACGCTAATGTTCGATTTCGACCTAAAGCGAATTTGCATTCGATGGGGGCTTGTTTGGCGGCCCAAAACTCATAAATCTTGCGTGTTTACGTGAAACTAAGATTTTCTGATCTTATATTACGAGCTGGAACACCTACAACCGAAGAAAAACTCTAATGTTCGATTTCGATATAAAGCGAATTTGCATTCGATGGGGACTCGTTTGGCGGCCCAAAACGAATAAATCTTGCGTGTTTACGTAAAACTAAGACTCCCGTAAAATTAAGGCTTTTTGATTTCATATTAAGAACTGAAACACCTACAAGCGAAACAAAACGCTAATGTTCGATTTCGATATAAAGTCAATTTGCATTCGATGGGAGCTTGTTTGGCGGCTCGAAACGTATGAATATTGAGTATTTACATAAAACTAAGCGTTTTTCATCTTATATTGCGAGTTGGTACGCCTACAGCTGAAGCAATACGTAAACATTTGATTTCGATATAAAGCGTATTTGCATTCGATGGGGGCTCGTTTGGCAGCTCGTAACGCATGAATCTTGCGTTTTCTCGTAAAACTAAGGCTTTTCGTTCTTATATTACGAGCTGGAACGCCTACAACCGAAGCGAAACGCTAATGTTCGATTTCGATATAAAGCAAATTTGCATTCGATGAGGGCTCGTTTGGCATCTCGAAACGCATGAATCTTGCTTGTTTATGTAAAACTAAGGCATTTTGATATCATATTACGAGATGGAATACCTACAACCGAAGCAATACGCAAATGTTCGATTTCGATATAATGCGAATTTGCATTCCATGGGGGATCGTTTGACATCTCGAAACGCATAAATCTTGCTTGTTTACGTAAAACTAAAGCTTTTTGATATCATATTACGAGCTGAAACACCTACAACCGAAGCAAAACGCTAATGTTCGATTTCGACCTAAAGCGAATTTGCATTCGATGGGGGCTCGTTTGGCGGCCCAAAACGCATAAATCTTGCGTGTTTACGTAAAACTAAGACTTTTTGATCTTATATTACGAGCTGGAACGCCTACAGCCGAAGCAATACGCAAATGTTCGATTTCGATATAAAGCGAATTTGCATTCGATGGGGGCTTGCTTGGCTGCTCGAAACGCATGAATCTTGCGTATTCACATAAAATTAAGGCTTTGTGATATCATATTACGAGCTGAAACACCTACAACCGAAGCAAAACGCTAATGTTCGATTTCGACCTAAAGCGAATTTGCATTCGATGGGGGCTTGTTTGGCGGCCCAAAACTCATAAATCTTGCGTGTTTACGTGAAACTAAGACTTTCTGATCTTATATTACGAGCTGGAACACCTACAACCGAAGAAAAACTCTAATGTTCGATTTCGATATAAAGCGAATTTGCATTCGATGGGGACTCGTTTGGCGGCCCAAAACGAATAAATCTTGCGTGTTTACGTAAAACTAAGACTCCCGTAAAATTAAGGCTTTTTGATTTCATATTAAGAACTGAAACACCTACAAGCGAAACAAAACGCTAATGTTCGATTTCGATATAAAGTCAATTTGCATTCGATGGGAGCTTGTTTGGCGGCTCGAAACGTATGAATATTGAGTATTTACATAAAACTAAGCGTTTTTGATCTTATATTGCGAGTTGGTACGCCTACAGCTGAAGCAATACGTAAACATTTGATTTCGATATAAAGCGTATTTGCATTCGATGGGGGCTCGTTTGGCAGCTCGTAACGCATGAATCTTGCGTTTTCTCGTAAAACTAAGGCTTTTCGTTCTTATATTACGAGCTGGAACGCCTACAACCGAAGCGAAACGCTAATGTTCGATTTCGATATAAAGCAAATTTGCATTCGATGAAGGCTCGTTTGGCATCTCGAAACGCATGAATCTTGCTTGTTTATGTAAAACTAAGGCATTTTGATATCATATTACGAGATGGAATACCTACAACCGAAGCAATACGCAAATGTTCGATTTCGATATAATGCGAATTTGCATTCCATGGGGGATCGTTTGACATCTCGAAACGCATAAATCTTGCTTGTTTACGTAAAACTAAAGCTTTTTGATATCATATTACGAGCTGAAACACCTACAACCGAAGCAAAACGCTAATGTTCGATTTCGACCTAAAGCGAATTTGCATTCGATGGGGGCTCGTTTGGCGGCCCAAAACGCATAAATCTTGCGTGTTTACGTAAAACTAAGACTTTTTGATCTTATATTACGAGTTGGAACGCCTACAGCCGAAGCAACACGCAAATGTTCGATTTCGATATAAAGCGAATTTGCATTCGATGGGAGCTTGTTTGGCTGCTCGAAACGCATGAATCTTGCGTATTCACATAAAATTAAGGCTTTTTGATCTCATATTACGAGCTGAAACACCTACAACCGAAGCAAAACGCTAATGTTCGATTTCGATATAAAGCGAATTTGCATTCGTTCGGGGCTTGTTTGGCAGCTCGAAACGCATGAATCTTGCGTATTCACATAAAATTAAGGCTTTTTGATATCATATTACGAGCTGAAACACCTACAACCGAAGCAAAACGCTAATGTTCGATTTCGACCTAAAGCGAATTTGCATTCGATGGGGGCTTGTTTGGCGGCCCAAAACTCATAAATCTTGCGTGTTTACGTGAAACTAAGACTTTCTGATCTTATATTACGAGCTGGAACACCTACAACCGAAGAAAAACTCTAATGTTCGATTTCGATATAAAGCGAATTTGCATTCGATGGGGACTCGTTTGGCGGCCCAAAACGAATAAATCTTGCGTGTTTACGTAAAACTAAGACTCCCGTAAAATTAAGGCTTTTTGATTTCATATTAAGAACTGAAACACCTACAAGCGAAACAAAACGCTAATGTTCGATTTCGATATAAAGTCAATTTGCATTCGATGGGAGCTTGTTTGGCGGCTCGAAACGTATGAATATTGAGTATTTACATAAAACTAAGCGTTTTTGATCTTATATTGCGAGTTGGTACGCCTACAGCTGAAGCAATACGTAAACATTTGATTTCGATATAAAGCGTATTTGCATTCGATGGGGGCTCGTTTGGCAGCTCGTAACGCATGAATCTTGCGTTTTCTCGTAAAACTAAGGCTTTTCGTTCTTATATTACGAGCTGGAACGCCTACAACCGAAGCGAAACGCTAATGTTCGATTTCGATATAAAGCAAATTTGCATTCGATGAGGGCTCGTTTGGCATCTCGTAACGCATAAACCTTGCTTGTTTACGTAAAACTAAGGCTTTTTGATATCATATTACGAGATGGAATACCTACAACCGAAGCAATACGCAAATGTTCGATTTCGATATAATGCGAATTTGCATTCCATGGGGGATCGTTTGACATCTCGAAACGCATAAATCTTGCTTGTTTACGTAAAACTAAAGCTTTTTGATATCATATTACGAGCTGAAACACCTACAACCGAAGCAAAACGCTAATGTTCGATTTCGACCTAAAGCGAATTTGCATTCGATGGGGGCTCGTTTGGCGGCCCAAAACGCATAAATCTTGCGTGTTTACGTAAAACTAAGACTTTTTGATCTTATATTACGAGCTGGAACGCCTACAGCCGAAGCAATACGCAAATGTTCGATTTCGATATAAAGCGAATTTGCATTCGATAGGGGCTTGCTTGGCTGCTCGAAACGCATGAATCTTGCGTATTCACATAAAATTAAGGCTTTTTGATATCATATTACGAGCTGAAACACCTACAACCGAAGCAAAACGCTAATGTTCGATTTCGACCTAAAGCGAATTTGCATTCGATGGGGGCTTGTTTGGCGGCCCAAAACTCATAAATCTTGCGTGTTTACGTGAAACTAAGATTTTCTGATCTTATATTACGAGCTGGAACACCTACAACCGAAGAAAAACTCTAATGTTCGATTTCGATATAAAGCGAATTTGCATTCGATGGGGACTCGTTTGGCGGCCCAAAACGAATAAATCTTGCGTGTTTACGTAAAACTAAGACTCCCGTAAAATTAAGGCTTTTTGATTTCATATTAAGAACTGAAACACCTACAAGCGAAACAAAACGCTAATGTTCGATTTCGATATAAAGTCAATTTGCATTCGATGGGAGCTTGTTTGGCGGCTCGAAACGTATGAATATTGAGTATTTACATAAAACTAAGCGTTTTTCATCTTATATTGCGAGTTGGTACGCCTACAGCTGAAGCAATACGTAAACATTTGATTTCGATATAAAGCGTATTTGCATTCGATGGGGGCTCGTTTGGCAGCTCGTAACGCATGAATCTTGCGTTTTCTCGTAAAACTAAGGCTTTTCGTTCTTATATTACGAGCTGGAACGCCTACAACCGAAGCGAAACGCTAATGTTCGATTTCGATATAAAGCAAATTTGCATTCGACGAGGGCTCGTTTGGCATCTCGAAACGCATGAATCTTGCTTGTTTACGTAAAACTAAGGCATTTTGATATCATATTACGAGATGGAATACCTACAACCGAAGCAATACGCAAATGTTCGATTTCGATATAATGCGAATTTGCATTCCATGGGGGATCGTTTGACATCTCGAAACGCATAAATCTTGCTTGTTTACGTAAAACTAAAGCTTTTTGATATCATATTACGAGCTGAAACACCTACAACCGAAGCAAAACGCTAATGTTCGATTTCGACCTAAAGCGAATTTGCATTCGATGGGGGCTCGTTTGGCGGCCCAAAACGCATAAATCTTGCGTGTTTACGTAAAACTAAGACTTTTTGATCTTATATTACGAGCTGGAACGCCTACAGCCGAAGCAATACGCAAATGTTCGATTTCGATATAAAGCGAATTTGCATTCGATGGGGGCTTGCTTGGCTGCTCGAAACGCATGAATCTTGCGTATTCACATAAAATTAAGGCTTTGTGATATCATATTACGAGCTGAAACACCTACAACCGAAGCAAAACGCTAATGTTCGATTTCGACCTAAAGCGAATTTGCATTCGATGGGGGCTTGTTTGGCGGCCCAAAACTCATAAATCTTGCGTGTTTACGTGAAACTAAGACTTTCTGATCTTATATTACGAGCTGGAACACCTACAACCGAAGAAAAACTCTAATGTTCGATTTCGATATAAAGCGAATTTGCATTCGATGGGGACTCGTTTGGCGGCCCAAAACGAATAAATCTTGCGTGTTTACGTAAAACTAAGACTCCCGTAAAATTAAGGCTTTTTGATTTCATATTAAGAACTGAAACACCTACAAGCGAAACAAAACGCTAATGTTCGATTTCGATATAAAGTCAATTTGCATTCGATGGGAGCTTGTTTGGCGGCTCGAAACGTATGAATATTGAGTATTTACATAAAACTAAGCGTTTTTGATCTTATATTGCGAGTTGGTACGCCTACAGCTGAAGCAATACGTAAACATTTGATTTCGATATAAAGCGTATTTGCATTCGATGGGGGCTCGTTTGGCAGCTCGTAACGCATGAATCTTGCGTTTTCTCGTAAAACTAAGGCTTTTCGTTCTTATATTACGAGCTGGAACGCCTACAACCGAAGCGAAACGCTAATGTTCGATTTCGATATAAAGCAAATTTGCATTCGATGAAGGCTCGTTTGGCATCTCGAAACGCATGAATCTTGCTTGTTTATGTAAAACTAAGGCATTTTGATATCATATTACGAGATGGAATACCTACAACCGAAGCAATACGCAAATGTTCGATTTCGATATAATGCGAATTTGCATTCCATGGGGGATCGTTTGACATCTCGAAACGCATAAATCTTGCTTGTTTACGTAAAACTAAAGCTTTTTGATATCATATTACGAGCTGAAACACCTACAACCGAAGCAAAACGCTAATGTTCGATTTCGACCTAAAGCGAATTTGCATTCGATGGGGGCTCGTTTGGCGGCCCAAAACGCATAAATCTTGCGTGTTTACGTAAAACTAAGACTTTTTGATCTTATATTACGAGTTGGAACGCCTACAGCCGAAGCAACACGCAAATGTTCGATTTCGATATAAAGCGAATTTGCATTCGATGGGAGCTTGTTTGGCTGCTCGAAACGCATGAATCTTGCGTATTCACATAAAATTAAGGCTTTTTGATCTCATATTACGAGCTGAAACACCTACAACCGAAGCAAAACGCTAATGTTCGATTTCGATATAAAGCGAATTTGCATTCGTTCGGGGCTTGTTTGGCAGCTCGAAACGCATGAATCTTGCGTATTCACATAAAATTAAGGCTTTTTGATATCATATTACGAGCTGAAACACCTACAACCGAAGCAAAACGCTAATGTTCGATTTCGACCTAAAGCGAATTTGCATTCGATGGGGGCTTGTTTGGCGGCCCAAAACTCATAAATCTTGCGTGTTTACGTGAAACTAAGACTTTCTGATCTTATATTACGAGCTGGAACACCTACAACCGAAGAAAAACTCTAATGTTCGATTTCGATATAAAGCGAATTTGCATTCGATGGGGACTCGTTTGGCGGCCCAAAACGAATAAATCTTGCGTGTTTACGTAAAACTAAGACTCCCGTAAAATTAAGGCTTTTTGATTTCATATTAAGAACTGAAACACCTACAAGCGAAACAAAACGCTAATGTTCGATTTCGATATAAAGTCAATTTGCATTCGATGGGAGCTTGTTTGGCGGCTCGAAACGTATGAATATTGAGTATTTACATAAAACTAAGCGTTTTTGATCTTATATTGCGAGTTGGTACGCCTACAGCTGAAGCAATACGTAAACATTTGATTTCGATATAAAGCGTATTTGCATTCGATGGGGGCTCGTTTGGCAGCTCGTAACGCATGAATCTTGCGTTTTCTCGTAAAACTAAGGCTTTTCGTTCTTATATTACGAGCTGGAACGCCTACAACCGAAGCGAAACGCTAATGTTCGATTTCGATATAAAGCAAATTTGCATTCGATGAGGGCTCGTTTGGCATCTCGTAACGCATAAACCTTGCTTGTTTACGTAAAACTAAGGCTTTTTGATATCATATTACGAGATGGAATACCTACAACCGAAGCAATACGCAAATGTTCGATTTCGATATAATGCGAATTTGCATTCCATGGGGGATCGTTTGACATCTCGAAACGCATAAATCTTGCTTGTTTACGTAAAACTAAAGCTTTTTGATATCATATTACGAGCTGAAACACCTACAACCGAAGCAAAACGCTAATGTTCGATTTCGACCTAAAGCGAATTTGCATTCGATGGGGGCTCGTTTGGCGGCCCAAAACGCATAAATCTTGCGTGTTTACGTAAAACTAAGACTTTTTGATCTTATATTACGAGCTGGAACGCCTACAGCCGAAGCAATACGCAAATGTTCGATTTCGATATAAAGCGAATTTGCATTCGATAGGGGCTTGCTTGGCTGCTCGAAACGCATGAATCTTGCGTATTCACATAAAATTAAGGCTTTTTGATATCATATTACGAGCTGAAACACCTACAACCGAAGCAAAACGCTAATGTTCGATTTCGACCTAAAGCGAATTTGCATTCGATGGGGGCTTGTTTGGCGGCCCAAAACTCATAAATCTTGCGTGTTTACGTGAAACTAAGATTTTCTGATCTTATATTACGAGCTGGAACACCTACAACCGAAGAAAAACTCTAATGTTCGATTTCGATATAAAGCGAATTTGCATTCGATGGGGACTCGTTTGGCGGCCCAAAACGAATAAATCTTGCGTGTTTACGTAAAACTAAGACTCCCGTAAAATTAAGGCTTTTTGATTTCATATTAAGAACTGAAACACCTACAAGCGAAACAAAACGCTAATGTTCGATTTCGATATAAAGTCAATTTGCATTCGATGGGAGCTTGTTTGGCGGCTCGAAACGTATGAATATTGAGTATTTACATAAAACTAAGCGTTTTTCATCTTATATTGCGAGTTGGTACGCCTACAGCTGAAGCAATACGTAAACATTTGATTTCGATATAAAGCGTATTTGCATTCGATGGGGGCTCGTTTGGCAGCTCGTAACGCATGAATCTTGCGTTTTCTCGTAAAACTAAGGCTTTTCGTTCTTATATTACGAGCTGGAACGCCTACAACCGAAGCGAAACGCTAATGTTCGATTTCGATATAAAGCAAATTTGCATTCGACGAGGGCTCGTTTGGCATCTCGAAACGCATGAATCTTGCTTGTTTACGTAAAACTAAGGCATTTTGATATCATATTACGAGATGGAATACCTACAACCGAAGCAATACGCAAATGTTCGATTTCGATATAATGCGAATTTGCATTCGATGGGGGATCGTTTGACATCTCGAAACGCACAAATCTTGCTTTTTTACGTAAAACTAAAGCTTTTTAATATCATATTACGAGCTGAAACACCTACAACCGAAGCAAAACGCTAATGTTCGATTTCGACCTAAAGCGAATTTGCATTTGATGGGGGCTTGTTTGGCGGCGTAAAACGCATAAATCTTGCGTGTTTACGTGAAAATAAGACTTTCTGATCTTATATTACGAGCTGGAACACATACAACCGAAGAAAAACTCTAATGTTCGATTTCGATATAAAGCGAATTTGCATTCGATGGGGGCTCGTTTGGCGGCCCAAAACGCATAAATCTTGCGTGTTTACGTAAAACTAAGACTTTTTGATCTTATATTACGAGTTGGAACGCCTACAGCCGAAGCAACACGCAAATGTTCGATTTCGATATAAAGCGAATTTGCATTCGATGGGGGCTTGCTTGGCTGCTCGAAACGCATGAATCTGGCGTATTCACATAAAATTAAGGCTTTTTGATATCATATTACGAGCTGAAACACCTACATCCGAAGCAAAACGCTAATGTTCGATTTCGACCTAAAGCGAATTTGCATTCGATGGGGGCTTGTTTGGCGGCCCAAAACTCATAAATCTTGCGTGTTTACGTGAAACTAAGACTTTCTGATCTTATATTACGAGCTGGAACACCTACAACCGAAGAAAAACTCTAATGTTCGATTTCGATATAAAGCGAATTTGCATTCGATGGGGACTCGTTTGGCGGCCCAAAACGAATAAATATTGCGTGTTTACGTAAAACTAAGACTCCCGTAAAATTAAGGCTTTTTGATTTCATATTAAGAACTGAAACACCTACAAGCGAAACAAAACGCTAATGTTCGATTTCGATATAAAGTCAATTTGCATTCGATGGGAGCTTGTTTGGCGGCTCGAAACGTATGAATATTGAGTATTTACATAAAACTAAGCGTTTTTGATCTTATATTGCGAGTTGGTACGCCTACAGCTGAAGCAATACGTAAACATTTGATTTCGATATAAAGCGTATTTGCATTCGATGGGGGCTCGTTTGGCAGCTCGTAACGCATGAATCTTGCGTTTTCTCGTAAAACTAAGGCTTTTCGTTCTTATATTACGAGCTGGAACGCCTACAACCGAAGCGAAACGCTAATGTTCGATTTCGATATAAAGCAAATTTGCATTCGATGAGGGCTCGTTTGGCATCTCGAAACGCATGAATCTTGCTTGTTTATGTAAAACTAAGGCATTTTGATATCATATTACGAGATGGAATACCTACAACCGAAGCAATACGCAAATGTTCGATTTCGATATAATGCGAATTTGCATTCCATGGGGGATCGTTTGACATCTCGAAACGCATAAATCTTGCTTGTTTACGTAAAACTAAAGCTTTTTGATATCATATTACGAGCTGAAACACCTACAACCGAAGCAAAACGCTAATGTTCGATTTCGACCTAAAGCGAATTTGCATTCGATGGGGGCTCGTTTGGCGGCCCAAAACGCATAAATCTTGCGTGTTTACGTAAAACTAAGACTTTTTGATCTTATATTACGAGCTGGAACGCCTACAGCCGAAGCAATACGCAAATGTTCGATTTCGATATAAAGCGAATTTGCATTCGATGGGGGCTTGCTTGGCTGCTCGAAACGCATGAATCTTGCGTATTCACATAAAATTAAGGCTTTGTGATATCATATTACGAGCTGAAACACCTACAACCGAAGCAAAACGCTAATGTTCGATTTCGACCTAAAGCGAATTTGCATTCGATGGGGGCTTGTTTGGCGGCCCAAAACTCATAAATCTTGCGTGTTTACGTGAAACTAAGACTTTCTGATCTTATATTACGAGCTGGAACACCTACAACCGAAGAAAAACTCTAATGTTCGATTTCGATATAAAGCGAATTTGCATTCGATGGGGACTCGTTTGGCGGCCCAAAACGAATAAATCTTGCGTGTTTACGTAAAACTAAGACTCCCGTAAAATTAAGGCTTTTTGATTTCATATTAAGAACTGAAACACCTACAAGCGAAACAAAACGCTAATGTTCGATTTCGATATAAAGTCAATTTGCATTCGATGGGAGCTTGTTTGGCGGCTCGAAACGTATGAATATTGAGTATTTACATAAAACTAAGCGTTTTTGATCTTATATTGCGAGTTGGTACGCCTACAGCTGAAGCAATACGTAAACATTTGATTTCGATATAAAGCGTACTTGCATTCGATGGGGGCTCGTTTGGCAGCTCGTAACGCATGAATCTTGCGTTTTCTCGTAAAACTAAGGCTTTTCGTTCTTATATTACGAGCTGGAACGCCTACAACCGAAGCGAAACGCTAATGTTCGATTTCGATATAAAGCAAATTTGCATTCGATGAGGGCTCGTTTGGCATCTCGAAACGCATGAATCTTGCTTGTTTATGTAAAACTAAGGCATTTTGATATCATATTACGAGATGGAATACCTACAACCGAAGCAATACGCAAATGTTCGATTTCGATATAATGCGAATTTGCATTCCATGGGGGATCGTTTGACATCTCGAAACGCATAAATCTTGCTTGTTTACGTAAAACTAAAGCTTTTTGATATCATATTACGAGCTGAAACACCTACAACCGAAGCAAAACGCTAATGTTCGATTTCGACCTAAAGCGAATTTGCATTCGATGGGGGCTCGTTTGGCGGCCCAAAACGCATAAATCTTGCGTGTTTACGTAAAACTAAGACTTTTTGATCTTATATTACGAGCTGGAACGCCTACAGCCGAAGCAATACGCAAATGTTCGATTTCGATATAAAGCGAATTTGCATTCGATGGGGGCTTGCTTGGCTGCTCGAAACGCATGAATCTTGCGTATTCACATAAAATTAAGGCTTTTTGATCTCATATTACGAGCTGAAACACCTACAACCGAAGCAAAACGCTAATGTTCGATTTCGATATAAAGCGAATTTGCATTCGTTCGGGGCTTGTTTGGCAGCTCGAAACGCATGAATCTTGCCTATTCTCGTGAATCTAAGGCTTTTTGATCTTACATTACAAGCTGGAACACTTACAACCGAAGAAAAACTCTAATGTTCGATTTCGATATAAAGCGAATTTGCATTCGATGAGGGCTCGTTTGGCATCTCGTAACGCATAAACCTTGCTTGTTTACGTAAAACTAAGGCTTTTTGATATCATATTACGAGATGGAATACCTACAACCGAAGCAATACGCAAATGTTCGATTTCGATATAATGCGAATTTGCATTCCATGGGGGATCGTTTGACATCTCGAAACGCATAAATCTTGCTTGTTTACGTAAAACTAAAGCTTTTTGATATCATATTACGAGCTGAAACACCTACAACCGAAGCAAAACGCTAATGTTCGATTTCGACCTAAAGCGAATTTGCATTCGATGGGGGCTCGTTTGGCGGCCCAAAACGCATAAATCTTGCGTGTTTACGTAAAACTAAGACTTTTTGATCTTATATTACGAGCTGGAACGCCTACAGCCGAAGCAATACGCAAATGTTCGATTTCGATATAAAGCGAATTTGCATTCGATAGGGGCTTGCTTGGCTGCTCGAAACGCATGAATCTTGCGTATTCACATAAAATTAAGGCTTTTTGATATCATATTACGAGCTGAAACACCTACAACCGAAGCAAAACGCTAATGTTCGATTTCGACCTAAAGCGAATTTGCATTCGATGGGGGCTTGTTTGGCGGCCCAAAACTCATAAATCTTGCGTGTTTACGTGAAACTAAGACTTTCTGATCTTATATTACGAGCTGGAACACCTACAACCGAAGAAAAACTCTTATGTTCGATTTCGATATAAAGCGAATTTGCATTCGATGGGGACTCGTTTGGCGGCCCAAAACGAATAAATCTTGCGTGTTTACGTAAAACTAAGACTCCCGTAAAATTAAGGCTTTTTGATTTCATATTAAGAACTGAAACACCTACAAGCGAAACAAAACGCTAATGTTCGATTTCGATATAAAGTCAATTTGCATTCGATGGGAGCTTGTTTGGCGGCTCGAAACGTATGAATATTGAGTATTTACATAAAACTAAGCGTTTTTGATCTTATATTGCGAGTTGGTACGCCTACAGCTGAAGCAATACGTAAACATTTGATTTCGATATAAAGCGTATTTGCATTCGATGGGGGCTCGTTTGGCAGCTCGTAACGCATGAATCTTGCGTTTTCTCGTAAAACTAAGGCTTTTCGTTCTTATATTACGAGCTGGAACGCCTACAACCGAAGCGAAACGCTAATGTTCGATTTCGATATAAAGCAAATTTGCATTCGACGAGGGCTCGTTTGGCATCTCGTAACGCATAAACCTTGCTTGTTTACGTAAAACTAAGGCTTTTTGATATCATATTACGAGATGGAATACCTACAACCGAAGCAAAACGCTAATGTTCGATTTCGATATAAAGCGTATTTGCATTCGATGCGGGCTCGTTTGGCAGCTCGTAACGCATGAATCTTGCGTTTTCTCGTAAAACTAAGGCTTTTCGTTCTTATATTACGAGCTGGAACGCCTACAACCGAAGCGAAACGCTAATGTTCGATTTCGATATAAAGCAAATTTGCATTCGACGAGGGCTCGTTTGGCATCTCGTAACGCATAAACCTTGCTTGTTTACGTAAAACTAAGGCTTTTTGATATCATATTACGAGATGGAATACCTACAACCGAAGCAATACGCAAATGTTCGATTTCGATATAATGCGAATTTGCATTCGATGGGGGATCGTTTGACATCTCGAAACGCATAAATCTTGCTTTTTTACGTAAAACTAAAGCTTTTTAATATCATATTACGAGCTGAAACACCTACAACCGAAGCAAAACGCTAATGTTCGATTTCGACCTAAAGCGAATTTGCATTTGATGGGGGCTTGTTTGGCGGCCCAAAACGCATAAATCTTGCGTGTTTACGTAAAACTAAGACTTTTTGATCTTATATTACGAGCTGGAACGCCTACAGCCGAAGCAATACGCAAATGTTCGATTTCGATATAAAGCGAATTTGCATTCGATAGGGGCTTGCTTGGCTGCTCGAAACGCATGAATCTTGCGTATTCACATAAAATTAAGGCTTTTTGATATCATATTACGAGCTGAAACACCTACAACCGAAGCAAAACGCTAATGTTCGATTTCGACCTAAAGCGAATTTGCATTCGATGGGGGCTTGTTTGGCGGCCCAAAACTCATAAATCTTGCGTGTTTACGTGAAACTAAGACTTTCTGATCTTATATTACGAGCTGGAACACCTACAACCGAAGAAAAACTCTAATGTTCGATTTCGATATAAAGCGAATTTGCATTCGATGGGGACTCGTTTGGCGGCCCAAAACGAATAAATCTTGCGTGTTTACGTAAAACTAAGACTCCCGTAAAATTAAGGCTTTTTGATTTCATATTAAGAACTGAAACACCTACAAGCGAAACAAAACGCTAATGTTCGATTTCGATATAAAGTCAATTTGCATTCGATGGGAGCTTGTTTGGCGGCTCGAAACGTATGAATATTGAGTATTTACATAAAACTAAGCGTTTTTGATCTTATATTGCGAGTTGGTACGCCTACAGCTGAAGCAATACGTAAACATTTGATTTCGATATAAAGCGTATTTGCATTCGATGGGGGCTCGTTTGGCAGCTCGTAACGCATGAATCTTGCGTTTTCTCGTAAAACTAAGGCTTTTCGTTCTTATATTACGAGCTGGAACGCCTACAATCGAAGCGAAACGCTAATGTTCGATTTCGATATAAAGCAAATTTGCATTCGACGAGGGCTCGTTTGGCATCTCGAAACGCATGAATCTTGCTTGTTTACGTAAAACTAAGGCATTTTGATATCATATTACGAGATGGAATACCTACAACCGAAGCAATACGCAAATGTTCGATTTCGATATAATGCGAATTTGCATTCGATGGGGGATCGTTTGACATCTCGAAACGCATAAATCTTGCTTTTTTACGTAAAACTAAAGCTTTTTAATATCATATTACGAGCTGAAACACCTACAACCGAAGCAAAACGCTAATGTTCGATTTCGACCTAAAGCGAATTTGCATTTGATGGGGGCTTGTTTGGCGGCGTAAAACGCATAAATCTTGCGTGTTTACGTGAAACTAAGACTTTCTGATCTTATATTACGAGCTGGAACACATACAACCGAAGAAAAACTCTAATGTTCGATTTCGATATAAAGCGAATTTGCATTCGATGGGGGCTCGTTTGGCGGCCCAAAACGCATAAATCTTGCGTGTTTACGTAAAACTAAGACTTTTTGATCTTATATTACGAGTTGGAACGCCTACAGCCGAAGCAACACGCAAATGTTCGATTTCGATATAAAGCGAATTTGCATTCGATGGGGGCTTGCTTGGCTGCTCGAAACGCATGAATCTTGCGTATTCACATAAAATTAAGGCTTTTTGATATCATATTACGAGCTGAAACACCTACAACCGAAGCAAAACGCTAATGTTCGATTTCGACCTAAAGCGAATTTGCATTCGATGGGGGCTTGTTTGGCGGCCCAAAACTCATAAATCTTGCGTGTTTACGTGAAACTAAGACTTTCTGATCTTATATTACGAGCTGGAACACCTACAACCGAAGAAAAACTCTAATGTTCGATTTCGATATAAAGCGAATTTGCATTCGATGGGGACTCGTTTGGCGGCCCAAAACGAATAAATATTGCGTGTTTACGTAAAACTAAGACTCCCGTAAAATTAAGGCTTTTTGATTTCATATTAAGAACTGAAACACCTACAAGCGAAACAAAACGCTAATGTTCGATTTCGATATAAAGTCAATTTGCATTCGATGGGAGCTTGTTTGGCGGCTCGAAACGTATGAATATTGAGTATTTACATAAAACTAAGCGTTTTTGATCTTATATTGCGAGTTGGTACGCCTACAGCTGAAGCAATACGTAAACATTTGATTTCGATATAAAGCGTATTTGCATTCGATGGGGGCTCGTTTGGCAGCTCGTAACGCATGAATCTTGCGTTTTCTCGTAAAACTAAGGCTTTTCGTTCTTATATTACGAGCTGGAACGCCTACAACCGAAGCGAAACGCTAATGTTCGATTTCGATATAAAGCAAATTTGCATTCGATGAGGGCTCGTTTGGCATCTCGAAACGCATGAATCTTGCTTGTTTATGTAAAACTAAGGCATTTTGATATCATATTACGAGATGGAATACCTACAACCGAAGCAATACGCAAATGTTCGATTTCGATATAATGCGAATTTGCATTCCATGGGGGATCGTTTGACATCTCGAAACGCATAAATCTTGCTTGTTTACGTAAAACTAAAGCTTTTTGATATCATATTACGAGCTGAAACACCTACAACCGAAGCAAAACGCTAATGTTCGATTTCGACCTAAAGCGAATTTGCATTCGATGGGGGCTCGTTTGGCGGCCCAAAACGCATAAATCTTGCGTGTTTACGTAAAACTAAGACTTTTTGATCTTATATTACGAGCTGGAACGCCTACAGCCGAAGCAATACGCAAATGTTCGATTTCGATATAAAGCGAATTTGCATTCGATGGGGGCTTGCTTGGCTGCTCGAAACGCATGAATCTTGCGTATTCACATAAAATTAAGGCTTTGTGATATCATATTACGAGCTGAAACACCTACAACCGAAGCAAAACGCTAATGTTCGATTTCGACCTAAAGCGAATTTGCATTCGATGGGGACTCGTTTGGCGGCCCAAAACGAATAAATCTTGCGTGTTTACGTAAAACTAAGACTCCCGTAAAATTAAGGCTTTTTGATTTCATATTAAGAACTGAAACACCTACAAGCGAAACAAAACGCTAATGTTCGATTTCGATATAAAGTCAATTTGCATTCGATGGGAGCTTGTTTGGCGGCTCGAAACGTATGAATATTGAGTATTTACATAAAACTAAGCGTTTTTGATCTTATATTGCGAGTTGGTACGCCTACAGCTGAAGCAATACGTAAACATTTGATTTCGATATAAAGCGTATTTGCATTCGATGGGGGCTCGTTTGGCAGCTCGTAACGCATGAATCTTGCGTTTTCTCGTAAAACTAAGGCTTTTCGTTCTTATATTACGAGCTGGAACGCCTACAACCGAAGCGAAACGCTAATGTTCGATTTCGATATAAAGCAAATTTGCATTCGATGAAGGCTCGTTTGGCATCTCGAAACGCATGAATCTTGCTTGTTTATGTAAAACTAAGGCATTTTGATATCATATTACGAGATGGAATACCTACAACCGAAGCAATACGCAAATGTTCGATTTCGATATAATGCGAATTTGCATTCCATGGGGGATCGTTTGACATCTCGAAACGCATAAATCTTGCTTGTTTACGTAAAACTAAAGCTTTTTGATATCATATTACGAGCTGAAACACCTACAACCGAAGCAAAACGCTAATGTTCGATTTCGACCTAAAGCGAATTTGCATTCGATGGGGGCTCGTTTGGCGGCCCAAAACGCATAAATCTTGCGTGTTTACGTAAAACTAAGACTTTTTGATCTTATATTACGAGCTGGAACGCCTACAGCCGAAGCAATACGCAAATTTTCGATTTCGATATAAAGCGAATTTGCATTCGATGGGGGCTTGCTTGGCTGCTCGAAACGCATGAATCTTGCGTATTCACATAAAATTAAGGCTTTTTGATCTCATATTACGAGCTGAAACACCTACAACCGAAGCAAAACGCTAATGTTCGATTTCGATATAAAGCGAATTTGCATTCGTTCGGGGCTTGTTTGGCAGCTCGAAACGCATGAATCTTGCGTATTCACATAAAATTAAGGCTTTTTGATATCATATTACGAGCTGAAACACCTACAACCGAAGCAAAACGCTAATGTTCGATTTCGACCTAAAGCGAATTTGCATTCGATGGGGGCTTGTTTGGCGGCCCAAAACTCATAAATCTTGCGTGTTTACGTGAAACTAAGACTTTCTGATCTTATATTACGAGCTGGAACACCTACAACCGAAGAAAAACTCTAATGTTCGATTTCGATATAAAGCGAATTTGCATTCGATGGGGACTCGTTTGGCGGCCCAAAACGAATAAATCTTGCGTGTTTACGTAAAACTAAGACTCCCGTAAAATTAAGGCTTTTTGATTTCATATTAAGAACTGAAACACCTACAAGCGAAACAAAACGCTAATGTTCGATTTCGATATAAAGTCAATTTGCATTCGATGGGAGCTTGTTTGGCGGCTCGAAACGTATGAATATTGAGTATTTACATAAAACTAAGCGTTTTTGATCTTATATTGCGAGTTGGTACGCCTACAGCTGAAGCAATACGTAAACATTTGATTTCGATATAAAGCGTATTTGCATTCGATGGGGGCTCGTTTGGCAGCTCGTAACGCATGAATCTTGCGTTTTCTCGTAAAACTAAGGCTTTTCGTTCTTATATTACGAGCTGGAACGCCTACAACCGAAGCGAAACGCTAATGTTCGATTTCGATATAAAGCAAATTTGCATTCGATGAGGGCTCGTTTGGCATCTCGTAACGCATAAACCTTGCTTGTTTACGTAAAACTAAGGCTTTTTGATATCATATTACGAGATGGAATACCTACAACCGAAGCAATACGCAAATGTTCGATTTCGATATAATGCGAATTTGCATTCCATGGGGGATCGTTTGACATCTCGAAACGCATAAATCTTGCTTGTTTACGTAAAACTAAAGCTTTTTGATATCATATTACGAGCTGAAACACCTACAACCGAAGCAAAACGCTAATGTTCGATTTCGACCTAAAGCGAATTTGCATTCGATGGGGGCTCGTTTGGCGGCCCAAAACGCATAAATCTTGCGTGTTTACGTAAAACTAAGACTTTTTGATCTTATATTACGAGCTGGAACGCCTACAGCCGAAGCAATACGCAAATGTTCGATTTCGATATAAAGCGAATTTGCATTCGATAGGGGCTTGCTTGGCTGCTCGAAACGCATGAATCTTGCGTATTCACATAAAATTAAGGCTTTTTGATATCATATTACGAGCTGAAACACCTACAACCGAAGCAAAACGCTAATGTTCGATTTCGACCTAAAGCGAATTTGCATTCGATGGGGGCTTGTTTGGCGGCCCAAAACTCATAAATCTTGCGTGTTTACGTGAAACTAAGATTTTCTGATCTTATATTACGAGCTGGAACACCTACAACCGAAGAAAAACTCTAATGTTCGATTTCGATATAAAGCGAATTTGCATTCGATGGGGACTCGTTTGGCGGCCCAAAACGAATAAATCTTGCGTGTTTACGTAAAACTAAGACTCCCGTAAAATTAAGGCTTTTTGATTTCATATTAAGAACTGAAACACCTACAAGCGAAACAAAACGCTAATGTTCGATTTCGATATAAAGTCAATTTGCATTCGATGGGAGCTTGTTTGGCGGCTCGAAACGTATGAATATTGAGTATTTACATAAAACTAAGCGTTTTTGATCTTATATTGCGAGTTGGTACGCCTACAGCTGAAGCAATACGTAAACATTTGATTTCGATATAAAGCGTATTTGCATTCGATGGGGGCTCGTTTGGCAGCTCGTAACGCATGAATCTTGCGTTTTCTCGTAAAACTAAGGCTTTTCGTTCTTATATTACGAGCTGGAACGCCTACAACCGAAGCGAAACGCTAATGTTCGATTTCGATATAAAGCAAATTTGCATTCGATGAGGGCTCGTTTGGCATCTCGAAACGCATGAATCTTGCTTGTTTATGTAAAACTAAGGCATTTTGATATCATATTACGAGATGGAATACCTACAACCGAAGCAATACGCAAATGTTCGATTTCGATATAATGCGAATTTGCATTCCATGGGGGATCGTTTGACATCTCGAAACGCATAAATCTTGCTTGTTTACGTAAAACTAAAGCTTTTTGATATCATATTACGAGCTGAAACACCTACAACCGAAGCAAAACGCTAATGTTCGATTTCGACCTAAAGCGAATTTGCATTCGATGGGGGCTCGTTTGGCGGCCCAAAACGCATAAATCTTGCGTGTTTACGTAAAACTAAGACTTTTTGATCTTATATTACGAGCTGGAACGCCTACAGCCGAAGCAATACGCAAATGTTCGATTTCGATATAAAGCGAATTTGCATTCGATGGGGGCTTGCTTGGCTGCTCGAAACGCATGAATCTTGCGTATTCACATAAAATTAAGGCTTTGTGATATCATATTACGAGCTGAAACACCTACAACCGAAGCAAAACGCTAATGTTCGATTTCGACCTAAAGCGAATTTGCATTCGATGGGGGCTTGTTTGGCGGCCCAAAACTCATAAATCTTGCGTGTTTACGTGAAACTAAGACTTTCTGATCTTATATTACGAGCTGGAACACCTACAACCGAAGAAAAACTCTAATGTTCGATTTCGATATAAAGCGAATTTGCATTCGATGGGGACTCGTTTGGCGGCCCAAAACGAATAAATCTTGCGTGTTTACGTAAAACTAAGACTCCCGTAAAATTAAGGCTTTTTGATTTCATATTAAGAACTGAAACACCTACAAGCGAAACAAAACGCTAATGTTCGATTTCGATATAAAGTCAATTTGCATTCGATGGGAGCTTGTTTGGCGGCTCGAAACGTATGAATATTGAGTATTTACATAAAACTAAGCGTTTTTGATCTTATATTGCGAGTTGGTACGCCTACAGCTGAAGCAATACGTAAACATTTGATTTCGATATAAAGCGTACTTGCATTCGATGGGGGCTCGTTTGGCAGCTCGTAACGCATGAATCTTGCGTTTTCTCGTAAAACTAAGGCTTTTCGTTCTTATATTACGAGCTGGAACGCCTACAACCGAAGCGAAACGCTAATGTTCGATTTCGATATAAAGCAAATTTGCATTCGATGAGGGCTCGTTTGGCATCTCGAAACGCATGAATCTTGCTTGTTTATGTAAAACTAAGGCATTTTGATATCATATTACGAGATGGAATACCTACAACCGAAGCAATACGCAAATGTTCGATTTCGATATAATGCGAATTTGCATTCCATGGGGGATCGTTTGACATCTCGAAACGCATAAATCTTGCTTGTTTACGTAAAACTAAAGCTTTTTGATATCATATTACGAGCTGAAACACCTACAACCGAAGCAAAACGCTAATGTTCGATTTCGACCTAAAGCGAATTTGCATTCGATGGGGGCTCGTTTGGCGGCCCAAAACGCATAAATCTTGCGTGTTTACGTAAAACTAAGACTTTTTGATCTTATATTACGAGCTGGAACGCCTACAGCCGAAGCAATACGCAAATGTTCGATTTCGATATAAAGCGAATTTGCATTCGATGGGGGCTTGCTTGGCTGCTCGAAACGCATGAATCTTGCGTAATCACATAAAATTAAGGCTTTTTGATCTCATATTACGAGCTGAAACACCTACAACCGAAGCAAAACGCTAATGTTCGATTTCGATATAAAGCGAATTTGCATTCGTTCGGGGCTTGTTTGGCAGCTCGAAACGCATGAATCTTGCCTATTCTCGTGAATCTAAGGCTTTTTGATCTTACATTACAAGCTGGAACACTTACAACCGAAGAAAAACTCTAATGTTCGATTTCGATATAAAGCGAATTTGCATTCGATGAGGGCTCGTTTGGCATCTCGTAACGCATAAACCTTGCTTGTTTACGTAAAACTAAGGCTTTTTGATATCATATTACGAGATGGAATACCTACAACCGAAGCAATACGCAAATGTTCGATTTCGATATAATGCGAATTTGCATTCCATGGGGGATCGTTTGACATCTCGAAACGCATAAATCTTGCTTGTTTACGTAAAACTAAAGCTTTTTGATATCATATTACGAGCTGAAACACCTACAACCGAAGCAAAACGCTAATGTTCGATTTCGACCTAAAGCGAATTTGCATTCGATGGGGGCTCGTTTGGCGGCCCAAAACGCATAAATCTTGCGTGTTTACGTAAAACTAAGACTTTTTGATCTTATATTACGAGCTGGAACGCCTACAGCCGAAGCAATACGCAAATGTTCGATTTCGATATAAGCGAATTTGCATTCGATAGGGGCTTGCTTGGCTGCTCGAAACGCATGAATCTTGCGTATTCACATAAAATTAAGGCTTTTTGATATCATATTACGAGCTGAAACACCTACAACCGAAGCAAAACGCTAATGTTCGATTTCGACCTAAAGCGAATTTGCATTCGATGGGGGCTTGTTTGGCGGCCCAAAACTCATAAATCTTGCGTGTTTACGTGAAACTAAGACTTTCTGATCTTATATTACGAGCTGGAACACCTACAACCGAAGAAAAACTCTTATGTTCGATTTCGATATAAAGCGAATTTGCATTCGATGGGGACTCGTTTGGCGGCCCAAAACGAATAAATCTTGCGTGTTTACGTAAAACTAAGACTCCCGTAAAATTAAGGCTTTTTGATTTCATATTAAGAACTGAAACACCTACAAGCGAAACAAAACGCTAATGTTCGATTTCGATATAAAGTCAATTTGCATTCGATGGGAGCTTGTTTGGCGGCTCGAAACGTATGAATATTGAGTATTTACATAAAACTAAGCGTTTTTGATCTTATATTGCGAGTTGGTACGCCTACAGCTGAAGCAATACGTAAACATTTGATTTCGATATAAAGCGTATTTGCATTCGATGGGGGCTCGTTTGGCAGCTCGTAACGCATGAATCTTGCGTTTTCTCGTAAAACTAAGGCTTTTCGTTCTTATATTACGAGCTGGAACGCCTACAACCGAAGCGAAACGCTAATGTTCGATTTCGATATAAAGCAAATTTGCATTCGACGAGGGCTCGTTTGGCATCTCGTAACGCATAAACCTTGCTTGTTTACGTAAACTAAGGCTTTTTGATATCATATTACGAGATGGAATACCTACAACCGAAGCAAAACGCTAATGTTCGATTTCGATATAAAGCGTATTTGCATTCGATGCGGGCTCGTTTGGCAGCTCGTAACGCATGAATCTTGCGTTTTCTCGTAAAACTAAGGCTTTTCGTTCTTATATTACGAGCTGGAACGCCTACAACCGAAGCGAAACGCTAATGTTCGATTTCGATATAAAGCAAATTTGCATTCGACGAGGGCTCGTTTGGCATCTCGTAACGCATAAACCTTGCTTGTTTACGTAAAACTAAGGCTTTTTGATATCATATTACGAGACTGGAATACCTACAACCGAAGCAATACGCAAATGTTCGATTTCGATATAATGCGAATTTGCATTCGATGGGGGATCGTTTGACATCTCGAAACGCATAAATCTTGCTTTTTTACGTAAAACTAAAGCTTTTTAATATCATATTACGAGCTGAAACACCTACAACCGAAGCAAAACGCTAATGTTCGATTTCGACCTAAAGCGAATTTGCATTTGATGGGGGCTTGTTTGGCGGCCCAAAACGCATAAATCTTGCGTGTTTACGTAAAACTAAGACTTTTTGATCTTATATTACGAGCTGGAACGCCTACAGCCGAAGCAATACGCAAATGTTCGATTTCGATATAAAGCGAATTTGCATTCGATAGGGGCTTGCTTGGCTGCTCGAAACGCATGAATCTTGCGTATTCACATAAAATTAAGGCTTTTTGATATCATATTACGAGCTGAAACACCTACAACCGAAGCAAAACGCTAATGTTCGATTTCGACCTAAAGCGAATTTGCATTCGATGGGGGCTTGTTTGGCGGCCCAAAACTCATAAATCTTGCGTGTTTACGTGAAACTAAGACTTTCTGATCTTATATTACGAGCTGGAACACCTACAACCGAAGAAAAACTCTAATGTTCGATTTCGATATAAAGCGAATTTGCATTCGATGGGGACTCGTTTGGCGGCCCAAAACGAATAAATCTTGCGTGTTTACGTAAAACTAAGACTCCCGTAAAATTAAGGCTTTTTGATTTCATATTAAGAACTGAAACACCTACAAGCGAAACAAAACGCTAATGTTCGATTTCGATATAAAGTCAATTTGCATTCGATGGAGCTTGTTTGGCGGCTCGAAACGTATGAATATTGAGTATTTACATAAAACTAAGCGTTTTTGATCTTATATTGCGAGTTGGTACGCCTACAGCTGAAGCAATACGTAAACATTTGATTTCGATATAAAGCGTATTTGCATTCGATGGGGGCTCGTTTGGCAGCTCGTAACGCATGAATCTTGCGTTTTCTCGTAAAACTAAGGCTTTTCGTTCTTATATTACGAGCTGGAACGCCTACAATCGAAGCGAAACGCTAATGTTCGATTTCGATATAAAGCAAATTTGCATTCGACGAGGGCTCGTTTGGCATCTCGAAACGCATGAATCTTGCTTGTTTACGTAAAACTAAGGCATTTTGATATCATATTACGAGATGGAATACCTACAACCGAAGCAATACGCAAATGTTCGATTTCGATATAATGCGAATTTGCATTCGATGGGGGATCGTTTGACATCTCGAAACGCATAAATCTTGCTTTTTTACGTAAAACTAAAGCTTTTTAATATCATATTACGAGCTGAAACACCTACAACCGAAGCAAAACGCTAATGTTCGATTTCGACCTAAAGCGAATTTGCATTTGATGGGGGCTTGTTTGGCGGCGTAAAACGCATAAATCTTGCGTGTTTACGTGAAACTAAGACTTTCTGATCTTATATTACGAGCTGGAACACATACAACCGAAGAAAAACT